>JANPWX010000333.1:361804-382033 GCA_024734555.1 Trochalopteron elliotii
CAGCACAAGTCTCCCAGGTCACCACCCAGGTTTTCAGCCCTGTCCCTTCTCCCCACAGCCCCCCTGGTCAGGGATGCTGCTCCCCTCTCCTGGCTCAGAGTCAAGGGAATCCAGGATTTCCTCTCCCCCTCCTGTACCTCCCTGCAGTTTGTGACACGAGTATTTCCACTCCCCTCATTTTTGGCTCTGTCCCAACCAGGTTTCCATACATCTCACTTGATTTATCACCACATTCCCAGAGGTCTCCTGAGCTCCAAGCTTGAGAAGGACTCTCTGCCTGTTTTACCCATCTGAAACCTCACCCTTGTTCCTCCCTCCTTGCCCCTCTCGTTCCCTGTGTGCATTTCTCTCCCCCCAAACACAAAATGCTGTTTTCAGCTGCACTGCTGGCACAGCTCAAACTGCAGGGTTTGGATCAGGCAGCTGGACTGGGATGAGCTGAGCCCTGGCACTGACCCAGGAGGGCTCCCATTGTGAGCAGGGCTTGGAGTGGCTCCCTAGAACAGAGACCAGGCAAGATGAAGAGAAGAAGAGCAGGTATTTACTAAAGGCCTTCAATAAATACATTTTGGGCAGTCCAAAGCCTCTGAGAGGGGCTACACCCAAGATGGATTCTGTAGAGAATTATCTGCAAATCCATTTCCCACATCTCCCCCTCTTTCTTGAACAGAAAAAACTTCTTTGATGGTCTTATTCATCATTTGCTGTATATTTTACGTGTATTGTAATTAGGAAATAATTTGGCTTCTGATTTTGATGGTGTAAATTGTAACCTCTGTCCCATCTCACCCTTCTCATGAGACTGAAAATGGAATAAAATCTTTCAAAACACCTCTCAGGAGCCCCGTCCCTGGGTCAGAAAAAGGATTTTTCCAACAATGGATGATGGTCACAATTTTTTCTAACTACTAAAAGTTTGGTCCATTTACATATCAAGGGTTAATCCTCCAATTACAGCTTCAGGTAATAAAGTCATATTCCTCCAGTTTACTCCTCCCCAGTTCACTTTTTTTTTACACTTTTCAGGGCCTGAGGCTGAAGGGTGTGCTTGAGTTTCAGGCCCAGAGGGATTATTTTGTCTGACCAAAATGTGAAGACAATTAACTTACACTCTATATGGAGTTTAGAGCTATGCACTAATGCAGAACAGGATTTGAAAAATATAAAAGCTAAAATCCTAAGGCATCAGTAGCACCTTCCCACCTAGGCCTGAGGTGAGGACCTGAAATGCAAGAATGAGGAGAGTTCATGAATGAGCAACAAAGCCCAACCTTCTGTGGCCATTTCAGGGCCAAAGCCAGAGGGGATTCAATAGCAGTTCATTTATTTCAGGCAAAAAGCCCAATCCATGAGAAACGTGTGTTCAGAGGAATGGAAGTAAGAGCTCAACTTCAGGCAAACTCTGCAAATTGAAACAGTTTTTCAGTGCTGGAATCAAACATTTTACCCTTCTGAGCACATAAAAAGCTCTTAAGGAGAACGTTTTCTTCAGTTTTTCTCCTTAAAAAATACTTCAGGATTAAGAGAGATGCTAAAACCTGATCTATCTCATTAATGGTACTGGTAAGATTAACAGCAAAAATTAAACAATTCCATTATTACTTAATGGCTTTTAAAAATGTATTGCCTTAATATTTATAATCAGACTCTTAAGATTAATAATGCTGATTTGCCACCTCCCCATGACAAACCATTTTTCACACTTACCCAACTTCCACAGAACTTCACAAAGAAAATACCTGAAATTACATCTTTAAAAAAATCTGAAGGAAAAAGGAAAGAAACCACATGCATCCATAAATTATTTTTTATTCCAAATCCAGCTCTTGGTTTACATTGTACAGGAAACACAGGCAATCCCAAAAGCATTCAGGACTTGCAACATTACACAAAGTCCCAAAACTGAATTCATCATACTGATGCCAAGGTGCCCCTTACACTCTAATCCTGGGTAAACTGGAGAGACCAAAAATAATTTTTTAAAAATCAGAAGTAGGAAGGAACAAGATTCCCATGGTCTGTTGGGAAAACTTAACCCAGAGCTATATCCTGCCTTCAGATCAAGTGGCCCAAAAGTCTCATGGATTCCCACAAATCCCAACTTCCAGACAGACCCAAGATGCTCTTCAAGCCACAACCCAGACCTCTGCTGTTGTCCAAACTCCCTCAGGATTTATTGGCAAATCCCAAAAATCCAACCAAACCCCCTGCTGCTGCCAAGAAAATTCTGTACTATTTGCAAAGTTAATCAACACAAACAGTCTTTTCTTCCCAGCAATATTATGCCATAAAGGCTGAATAACAGGTTGGCCATGAACTGTTGACACTGCACTCAAATTTGCTGAAAGTGGTGAATGTTGGCAGGATATTCTGCCCGTGGATTAAGTCCCTGCAGCCTCTCCTCCACACATATGTTCAACCATTTGTTTCAGTGAACACTTGAAGGAGCAGCTCCTCATTAGCTGCTCCTGTGCAGACTCAAGCACTCCCTCACTGCCTTCAGCAGCATCACCTGCACCACAGGAAGTTAAATATAGACAAAGATTTTCACAAACCAATCTTCAAATGCCCAGCACTAAAGCCAGCAGGGCAGGATGGCAGCAGCACCTCTGAATGGTTATTAAGAAAACAGACCTGAATGTCACTTTGGACCTCAGAACATCAGCCTGTCATGGCAGGAGAAAGCAGAGACATGTTACTCCATGCAATTAATAGCATTTAAAACATTTTCCTCTAAAACCTGGCAAACTACCAAAAATTTTACACTTTTTTTTTTAATTAAAAAGATTTTTATTAAAAAAAATTATGTGCACAGTTCATAATTAACTGTCCTCTTTCCTTTGACCTGGTTTCATTCAAACACAGACATTTTACTGGCTTAAGTTTTATACATTTTTTTAACTTTAAAAATCCCACAAGGTAGAAACCCCAACAGACACATACAAACACAGGAAATGGTATTGCCCAAGGGCTTTTTTTTTTTTCCCACCCTCATATTAAGAAGTGCAATTTTGCTTCTATGGTCTTTTAAAGTGAAACAGTTTTCTCCCTCAGTAAAACAGCACTCTCCAGGAAGAATTGCACCATATACACAAAATATATGAAGGTCTCAGCTCTACCCAGCTTCCTCTATGCACTGATTAAGGTTGTGAGAGATCTATATGAACGTTGTGCTTACAGTAACTCATCCCTACCAGTACAGACAGCTCAGTAAATGCACCCACACTCTGTGAAATTGCTGGGGAAGGGAAGTCAATACCATCCACCATTAGAGCAGTGGAATGTTTGTATTTACCAGAATTCTCCTGCTTTTCCACTCAAATGTGTGCCTACCCCGAGTCATCAGGACTGTGTGGCTGAACTGCAAGTCCAGCACGGGGATACATTCCCCAATAATCCATAATTTAACACAGAACTCAAGGGTTTTATCTCACTGAACTTGATTCTTCTACACATCTTTCTGTCCCACTTAAGATGAAAGAACTACTACCTTTATTTTCCCCACTAGAACATCTCAGCTCCAGGGGGAATTTCAAAAAGAACTCAGCTTTGGTTTAATATTCCCTTCACTGAAAACAGTGAACTGTTCTACTGGCTTTGGAAAGATTTTCTTTAAAAAGTTTTCTGGATTAACTCTTCAACATTTTGAGGAAACAAGAATATTAAAAAAGAGGCTTTTAGTAACTCCAAGAGCAATGTTCCTCATCAATTCCTTTCCTTTCAGCTGCAGCTGAAAAGCACTCTACACATCTTATCATTTGTCCTTAAAAAAACTAGAAGGCCATTCCCTCTACAATTCTCAAAAAAAACCCCAAGTTTTATTCCAATTTGATCAAGTTTTCCAGTGCAGAGTGCTGGTTTTTGTGAAAAAGTAGGAAACACACAGATTACCTGAAATTTTAAGCACTCACTTAGGAAAGTATTTACCTGCTCTGAGACAGAAAACTGAACCTACTGTGCAGACCTCTGGTATTGGAGCATTTCTAACTGCAGGGACAAGAGTCAAAGTTTATATTTAAATGTGAAAGCATAAGTCTGTGCTCTCTAATGTGAAAATGTTTCTAAATTTAAAGTAGAAGCAGTGTCTGTTGACCCTGGATCTGACCCCAGAAAACCTTACATGAAATGGGTGGACATATCTTTGTATAAAGAGTATTTCAGAATCTGGAACTTACAAATACAGTGCAAAAAACCCCAGAAATAGTCTGAAAAATAGCTTTTACATATCAAAACCTCTCAGATTAGAAAGGAATTATAAAGACAAGGTATGGTGCTAAGAAGTGTTCTGACAAATTAACAATGGGTTATTTCCCTCATAGGGGGAAATTAATTTTGTTTTATGGGCATGTAGTGACAGGACAAGGGGGAATGGCTTCAAACTGACAGGGAGTAGGTTTAGATTGGATACAAGGGATAAATTCTTTGCTGTGAGGGTGGTGAGACCCTGGCACAGGTTGCCCAGAGAAGCTGTGGCTGCCCCTGGATCCCTGGAAGTGCCCAAGGCCAGGTTGGACAGGGCTTGGAGCAACCTGGGACAGTGGAAGGTGTCCCTGCCATGGCAGGGGGTGGAATGAAATGGGTTTTAAAACCCCTTCCAACCCAGGCCATTCTGTGATTAATTAAAAACAGTATTTCAGTCAGAAGTCTAATTTAGAATTCATCATGTTTTACCCTAAATGGCCACTTCGAATGCTGTGAAACATGATTTGCAGCCAGAAGCACCAAATACATAAATTCTTCCACATCAAAGGAGTAGTTTGTAAATTTTGGATGTTCTCCCAGTGTTGGGTGGTGTCCCTAGAAAAACAAGATAAGGACTTTTAGACAGAAAAAGAAAGATCAATACATCTTCCATTCAAAAAAGCAAGAAAAAAAATTGAGGATCTTCCATTTTAATTTATTATTTCTGATCCACTGATCTGCTCTGAGGCAAAAGAATCAGCAAAGGAACTGCATAACAGCCATGCTATGAATGGTTCATGGCCAATTAATTTCATTTCTCTTCTTCCCTCAGCCATTAATATCAAATGATTTCTTAATCTTAACAGGGAAGTTAATTTGGCCTAAAGAATGAATATCATATTTCAAATACCAGAACACAGGCAGGTAAAGCAGGATAACTGTGAAGTCCTTCAGTTACAGCACCTCATCCTTCCAGAGTGGCCAGCATTACCTGATCCTGAGGGAATACTTTATTCTTTTTCCTCCAAGTGATGTAATGAATGCCTCTCAGCCTTGCCAAATCCAGGTAACAACGTTCATCTTCACAATTGTATCTAGGGACAGGCAGAAAAAATGCATTTACCTACAGAGATTATGCTGAATTTACCAGGGTGAAAAAGGAAAAAATTGAAATGTCTTTTGTCCAGTTCTAAGGCACCAAAAACCATGGACAAATTCTGCTCCACTGAGACAAGGGCTGCCTTCTGCTCCCAAGATGTGGCCTTGGAGGCAGTTTGAGGCACATCTGCATGTCAGACATGTCCCTGTCCAGCTGCAGCAGCTCTTGGACCTGTGAAAAACAACCCCTGAGTTTCTGAACTCATTTGGAGGCTGGACAAAACATTCTTGAGCCAAGACTACGCTGCAAAACACCAGTTCTGCAGCCTTCCCACAGCAGAATTTCCCAGGATGGAGAATCCAGAGCTCTTCCAACAAGCATTCTGGATTTCTGCTCTGTTCTATAGATTGGAGTGGCTGCTAACACCCCTACTTTGTGACAAAATATGTTTAAAAGGAACCTACAAGAGAAATTTAGGCAAAACACAACAGCACAGGACTGACCCTGGCCAGCAAGCTGGTGCTCATGTCCTGAGCAGAAAAAGGAGTATATAAAGGGGGTTGCTTGTACATAATCAATTCATATCAATATGAATTCATATCAATATATATTCAATATCAGTATATATTCAAATCAATTCATATCAATTATAGCCCTGGACATGCAGACAATCAATTCACCTGCATCACTAAAACATCATTAGATCTCAGACTCCCCAAGCAGAACCTGAGCAATGAGGTTTTCTCATTGTTTGCCATTTTCCCATTATATTCATACCATGGAAGATTAAGAAATCACAGGCTAAGCCTGTATGATATAATTACACTTTTTTTTAAAATGAAAGCTTTCTCTGTTTTGATCCCCAGGAGAAGAGGCTGCCAAATATGAAGTCTAAACCAGGCTGCAAGACAAACATTCATGGTCAAATACCAGGAAGGGAGAGGCTTCATTTACACACAGCAATGAAGAGGAGCAGTTTGTGTGCAATAGAGGGGGAAGGAGAGACAAACAGACTCACAGCTCAAACACAACAGCCCAGTCTGGCAGAAAGAGCAGGTGGGTCAGTCCAGCTCCATGGATCCCAATGAAAATATCAGAGTTGTGGGTAATTCTCAATTGCTCCGAAAATTCAAGTTCCCTGCAGACAACACAACAAAAGTGGTGATGATGTGGCAGCTCTGTGTATCCCAGCAGAACATGGGGAAAGCACAATATTGGTATAAGGGAATACTGAAAGAAAGAACTGATTTTTCAATGAACAATACTAAGAATGAAAAATGCTGCAGCCAGCAGTAACTCAGCATGGAAGTAAAAGAAACGAGGGCAGGATTCAAAACTTCACAAGAATTTGTTTCAAAAATATTTTTGTCAATTTGAAGTTTTTGTAAGTTTAAGGGTTTTTCTTTTTACTTGCCTTCTAAAAAAATGCATCACCTTAAAAAACCCCCAAAAACTAAGAATGAAATGCCCTGAACAAAACCTAAAAACCCAGCATAAAAGACCTGTTTCTGAACTGCAATCAGTGTAATGTAAAATACACAAATAAACATCCTCCCACTGCCTCTGTTTGGTCAGAACACGGAGGTCTCAGTGCTGCTTCAGTTTCTCACTCCTCTGCATGATTCATGAGAGCTCCAGGTGGAGCTGCTGCCATTTGGGACAGGCCAGGCAAAGTTTGGGAACTTCTCCTTCAATCCATTTCTTCCTGGCACAGTGCCTACTACACCACAAACTGACCCCAAGTGGTGTCTTCAGGGGCCACCAGAGCAGCAAATAATCAGAGTTATTATTGATTACTAAACTCAGGCTCATATAAAATCAGACACTGACATTGTACAAGAGTGTTAACACAGTTATTGCAGGGCAATGTGCAAAAAGGTGATGGGAACACAGCTGGCTTTGGCAGAGGGAACAAAAGGGATTTCAAACCTTGCTCACTGTACAGTGGCTTTAACCTGAGCCCACTAACCCTGAGCAGTGCATCATGGAATGGGTGTGTTTGACTACCTCACCCAACACTTTTCCTTGCCAGTCCTTGGATTTTGCCCAGATTAGAGCTGGGGACAGACACAGCTGTCAGCAGCCACAGGCAGCACCAACTCACACCAGTTTCCTCCATCCAACTCACTTGTACTTGTAGTCCACCACTTTGACCTCCAGCGTTGACACTGTCTTCAAAGCATTCACAAGCTGGGGAGAACAATAAAAAGACAAGGATTTGGTGTCCTCCTTCAGTTAATTGCTCCCTTGCTCTCCTGACCTGGTAAAGATAAAACCAACTTCTCTCTTTTCCACGTTACCAGAACACAAACTATGTGCAGCAGTGAAGGCATCAGCTGAGCACAGCCCAGCAGATAAAGCACAAATCCTTTGCTCTGTCTGCTCTGAGCTACTGCAATCACACAAGCCTCAGTTTCTTCGTACATAAGGTGGGGATGAAAATCCCAATTCATTTTTGGCAGGCACTAACAGCAGAGAATGAAAACGGGTATGAAAACATTAAATATTATTATTTTACCATGAAAGTAGCTTAATGAAAACAGGTAGGAAAACATTAAATATTATCATTTTACCCTGAAAGGAGATTTTACACAAGTCCATGAAGTTGCATGACTCAAAAACATAAATCAATATGAAAATTCATTATGTTCTGAATGCACAAACTCTGATACAAGGGCTTGTACATTCCAATTTGCAGGCACTACAAAGGGTTTTCTTAGGCTTCAACACTGGAAGATGCTATAAATAAAAGGAATAATCTGAAAGTGAAATAATCTAATTTTATCAGAAGATCTGCAGTGTCTGTTTGCTCAGAGGAAATACTTTTAGTATTACATTTGTAGTCTTCCACTGGATATTTAGAAAGGGCAGCAAGGTTCAGTGTCTGGGGTACAGAAATGGAGACAGCCTAGAAGACATTTTAGAACAAATTAATATAAACATTGGACATATTTATCCAAGATTTGCCAGAAAATAAATATCTTGGCTGTACCTGAACAAAAAAATATTAATATAGTAAGCAAAAATTAAAAAAAAAAATCAATCCAATGAGCAAAATTTAACTTCCAATAAATATTTTTTAAAAATATAAAGGACCACACCTCATTCTGGTTTAATATTTTCCGGTAATCTGTGCTGCGTGCGAGGATGGTGACTCGAATTTTCCCATCCTGAAAAGAAGCAGCAGTGTATTAGCTAAGAGGCAGCCCTCACAAAAAAAAACAATCCCAAACTCTTCCATATTCACTTCTGGCAATTATTTGAGCAACTAAATATGTTCCTTCCACATGTAATAAACAGATGACGTAACCACCTTAAAATCCACATCATCTTTTCTTACAGATTCAAAGCATCAAAAACTTTGTGGAAGTCTGATTATTAATCATGAACTAAATATTTTCTGAAAGATTTATTTTATCCAGTACAAAAGAGCCTTTGTATTACACATTATATGGCAGTTTTTGAAAGCTGGAAAGCAGCTTTCTGGATGGCTTGTGCACAAGTTCCTTGGGAAAAAAAATATTTCACTTCTATAACAGTTCCTCCTTTTACCTCTTTTAATTAATTGGACTCACAGGGGCGAGCGTTCCAAGTGAAATAAAGAGATTTAACTGCATGACTCCCATTAGTGTCAGCAGGAGAAGCATAACTAAATGCCTGTGCAGAGCTCTGAATGTGCCCCTCAGCAATAATATGTGGGCTACTCTCCAGCAGACAACCTCCACTAGCCCAGAACTGCCCTGGCCACCAAGGCAATGTGCAAAAACCATCAGTGTGAGAGAAACAGAGAAGCCCAGGCCAGACAGATGGTGCTGGGCAGGGATGGAAGGACCAGATTCCACTGTTTCCAGCTCTGATCCCAGCTCAGCAGTATCCAAGGGGATTGATAAAGGGCAAACTCTGCTCTGCTCTGTGGGATCCCCTCTGCTGATCCATGGAACATGTGGCTGACTCAACTAGGAAGGACACAAGGGCCTCCAGCACAGAGAATGGATACAGGGATGAGACCCCAAGGTTGGAAGGAGAATGCTCTAAAGTCTGTCCTACAGAAATAAGGGCAACTTCCACAAACAGACACAAAGGTTCTCTGAAGGCCTTTACAGGGAAAACCCAAACCCTAAACATCACAGGGAAGGACAAAAAGTACACAGATACACCCCCATCCTCCACTGGGTTCAGTTTGCTACTGCTGTTCTCTGGCAAGAGCCACCAGCTCCATATTACAGTTGCTTTATGCAGTTATCACACCTTGGGTCCTTCCTGGGTGATATTTAATCTGTGTAGCACATGCTGAGAAAAGGCTCTGAACAGCCCCGTGCCGTGACAGCCAGAGATCTGAAATTAAAAAAGCAATTGTTAACATATGAAGTTATTTTGCTCAAAAAACTGAGCTTTGTGATCAGGTTTTTACCATTCTTGTGGAACAAAAGCCCAGTATCGTGCACTGTGCTATTCACTGCGACACAAGTGGCACTTTCATTTAGAAAGAAATATAACTCTCTCCAGTGCTAGAGCCTGAGTGTGTGATCTAATACCCTCAGGGAAGCCTGACTGTGTTCAATCTCTTGTGCTCTGCAAAAATACCAGTTAGTTCACAGTGCCCACCCAATAAAGAGGAATAATATGCACCTCTTGAGCTGTGACATAGGAGACTGCACACAACCAGCTGCAGTAACTTTAAAATCCCAGTCTTTAGGGAAGATCACTCTGTTTGGAGTTGGAACCCCCACTGCAGTGTATTTCATGATACTGGAGGGATTCCCCAGCTCAGATTCCCCCCAGTGAGAAGGGATGGACAAAGGGACTCACCAGAGGTGTGTTGTAGAACAATCCATATCTCATCCGGGGCAGCAAAGAGAACACGGCTTCCTTAAAGCACACCTGGGAAGGGGATCACAAGGAGTTACACCCCACTGCTGCCTTCCCCCGGGCTATTCCCTGCCAGCCCTGCTCCTAATGAGCCAGCAATTAACTGCTCCTGCCAAGGACAGCCTGACTTCCTCGGCTGTGCAAGTGAATAGAACAAAGATCCCAAAAGAGCTCTCACTCAGAACGTGCAAGTGTGGGAAGAGGTGATGAAAACAGCCCCAAACAGAACAAACACGGGCTAAAGAGAAGGAAACCAGTCAGTGAGTTTATGACTAGATTGAAGAGGCTAAAATGAGCTTTGAATGAATGGATGTATTTTTTTTTTGGCATATTTTTTTTTTAATGATAAGCAGCAGGAATGCCAAGAGTTATAGGGGGAAAGAAACACCTCAGGAGGAATCAGAAGACTTTACAAAGACAATTTGAAAACGCTTAACTTAAGCTGGGAGTCCTGCAGGAGAAAAACCCATTCATAAATACCACCTGTCAGGACACAAAAGTTAGGTCCCTCTACATAAAGGACAGACACACCACAGAATCAGGTTACAGCTGTGTCTCTTGCTTCCGAGGTACAATACTCATATTACACAAATTAAACATGCATGGAAAGTATTAATGCTTTCCTCTGGAACACCCATAACCCCAGGCAGCTTGAGAAGTTGTCATATTTGCACCCTAGTGACCGTGAATTAAAACAAAATATAGAATTCCATACCCTTTTAGAGTCGAAAGTTTTCAAGTGAATTATTTCATGGTCAGTAAATGCCTTCCATGTCTCGCTGAACAGGTCACCGTAGCCATATGAGCTCTAGGAGGAAAGCAAAAAAAACCAAGGATAAAATAATTACATAAAGGCATATTAGAACCTCTCTTCATGATTTACAGGCTCTGTATATGAGTTTTAATACAGTTAGTATGTGCAACACCACCATGGGACCCAAGGCAGCCTAGCACAGAACACAGACATTACATAGCACCAAACTCTCTGTTTGCACTGGCAGGTAACTCAAATTACCTCTCAGGTAGTTAATTTTTAATAAAAACTTCTATAAATTAGCAAACTAGACAATTTCTTCAGTAGCAGATTTTAATTTCTGAGTTAGGAGTGAGAATTACTTACTACTTTTCCTAGAGCCAACAAGTTAAATTTGAAGTAACACAAACACAGAGATGGTAGAAAGCCTAAACCTCAACACTTCAGATTAAAAAAAGAAAAAACAACCTGGGAATTCAAGTGCAGCACTGAAGCTTGAGGTAAAAAGTCACAACAAGCTTGTTTTGCATTTGCCTGCTTTGGGATAGTCACTGCCACATGGCACATGTATCACAAATTGAAGGCAATTTGATCTGATTTTATGGAAGAAACAGCTAAGAGGGTTCTATACAGAGCAGTAAAAAAACTTTCCCTTTTGCAGTAACGTTCTGTGGGGAACTTTTAAAGAACCATCTACTCCCTACAACGTTACCCCAGCAGCAGGGGCTCCTGCCTTCAATCTGTCACCTCTCCTACACAACCCAGGGCTGAGTCACCACCTCTTCCTCTGTGAATGCAATTAAAGGTGCCCTCAGTAGCCCTGGTGCAGATTCTCACCAAAGCTTCCTTTCAAATCTGGGGCTGGCTCAGGCTGCTTGGAAAGTTGTGTGGGAACATTCCCAACAAGAAATTTGAAAATAGGATCATGGCAAATGATAGCAGGAGAGAACAGATACCTGGTGAAATGTAAAATAATCTAAAGGGCACCAGATTTCCTCTGGTTCAAGAGGCCTTCCTCTTGCTCTGCCATCAGGTTTTAATGAATTTTACAGTCCAGACTCCCCCTGGCCATGTATTACAAGAACTGCTCTCCCAGATTAGAAGTGGAGAATTGATGAAAGCACCACTTTCTAACCCTCCCTGCTCTCCTTAAAAGTGCTTTATAAACATTTCTTCCCTGCATTCACAGAGGATCTGAACACCAGCACCCAGTGGAATTCCTACTCATTTTCTGCTTTGTTTAACCTACATCTAAGGGCATTACTCTTTAATAAGAACAGTAGCTAGGAAGTATGGCCAAATCTAATTACATCAAGGGAAAAAAAAAAAAGAGAATGAGCAATAAGCTCAAGTCCACCTTTTGATGAGCACAGACAGCTCATCAGCAGTTGACTGGTGCCATCACCTGGTTTTACACAGCAATGAACTCCAGCTGCCTGAGCAGGTAATGCTCATTTAAAATGATAACAGGGATAACAGAAAACTACTTTGAATGGTACATTTGAAAGAGTTATTAGATTCTGCAACAGGATATAAGACAAAGGGTTGCTTTTCAAAGTAATTTACAACACTGTCTGACACCTGATCTTTTCACAAAGCCATTAGAGCTGGATTAACAGGTAGGTCCCTGTGCAACAGCTAGAGAGCTCACTTATCTCACAGATGGCACTGATTTCAGCTTTAAAATACAATAGAATTAGAAAAAAAATAGTTTCTTTTGCCAAATAGGTTTCTCATCAAACATCAAGGAGGGGATATCTGCAGTTCTCTATTGAAATGTAGTTGTCCTAGTACTAAATACTCTGGAAAGAAAACTCAGCACTTCATGATCACAAAAGAGGTCTGGGACCGTGTCATATTTAAGAACTGTTATTTCTGCACCTAATTATGCACATTATCTGGCATATTACAGATTGCCCAGTTGTTTTTTATTTAGTTTAATACCCTCCTACACAACTTAAATACTGTCCAGTAAAACAAATATTACTCTAAACACAGTCATGGTTTCAACTCAGCAGTTCAGCAGAAACAGCCTCACTTAAAAACTTGTTTTGTATGTGATCAAGGCAATGTGAGAGGTGATTGAGGGAAATAACTGCAAGAAGGCTACATAAAGGAATTAAATATTAAACTCTGTTTTAATATATATATAAAGATTTAATTTAGCTGTTTTCTTTATTACAGGCTGCACATTACTGATTTACAAACATGCAAGACATGCATATTTTTTTTTTAAATACAGAAGAAACAGTTGAGCAAATCTACTTCAATATTCCAAGAGAAAAAACCTACAAAAACCAGTTTAGACTTCAAATGCTACAGATCAGAAATACTGATCAGGTTATTTCTGAGGTCACACCAAAAGAAAGGCATAACTATGTAGTAGCAAAGCCGAGCATTTCAACAGCACATGGTTTATCACAGAAAATCTGTTCTCTAACTATTACTCATGCACCTGTATTAAAAGGATCCAGAAATGTATCAGTTCCACATGGCTATGCCCACAAGAGAGCTAAGGATTGGCTACTAAAACATTCAGAGCCTCTATGAAGCAGAAACACAACCCATCACAAATATGTTAAAAGCACAGCAGACTTACAGTGTCCCACATGACTATGTTGACATCAGTACTGAAGGAATTATTGATATGCTGGGTGATGTAAAGATTGACAAAATCACAGAAGTGATGGTACATATTAACACCTGGGAAAGAAAGAATTGTTAGCAAAACACTGCATTACTTGCTCCACCTTTATTGGTTTATGCATTTTTCCTGATTAGCATCCTGCATTTTATATTAGCTTCCCCTGCTTCTTGAATCCTCCTAATACACCCTAAAAAAGGAACCTCTAAAAGGAAGGAATCAAGGAAAGGAATCTGAGGTAAAATGTGTTTTTAAAAAGTACAAAAGACTTAGAAGAGTGGCCAAAGGAAAGAATAAGATGAGCTTCATGTGCTATTTCTCTTTACAGTCTGCAGCTGATTTCTGAAGGATATGAAAGGATCTCCTGCTTTAACACAGCCTAGTCAGACATAAGGAAACATGAAAACTGGCCTTCAGCACAGGTCTGGGTTCTGCTTTAGTGGGGCTGAGGGCAGCTCTGTCTGTGGCACCACAAGACAGAACTTGTGCTTTCACACAAGTCATTCCTCAGGTCTTCTCTCTTGTTCATCCTTGGTGCACAAAAATCTCCCATGAAACAAAGGAGGGAACACAAAGGAGGGAACACAGTCCAGTTCCCTGCAACACCTTTGGTTAAAACATCAGGCAGTGGCAGGGGAAGAGGAGGAATTGGGGTCACAGCTGCTGTGTGTCACAGGGACAGGACACAGCACACCAGCACCCTGCCCAAACACAGCTCACCCCACTGCAGCTGCTGGCTTTGTCCACCCTCCTCCATCAACACTGGCTGCACCAACAAAAAGGCTGGTGAAGCTCCAAAAATGCCACATTTCAGAAGGTGCTGCCCCTCTTGGAACACCAATTCTCTTCCCTATCACCCCATGCACACAGAATCCTGCTGCAGAGCACGTACTGCAGGGCACAGACACCCACACTTTGTGTTTTATGGTATGGAACCTGCCATGCAGAAACACAGTCAGAACAGCCTCTGGCACAAAGTCAAACACTGCCAAACCACAGTCCAGAGAACGACTGTGCAGAGCAAACAACAGGAAATCATTCTGATTTTTTTTTTTCAAATCATCTGTGGGAAATTATAAGACTTTCAAATTTCGGTTTCCAAGTTTGTCACTGGAACTACACCAAAAAAAGGAACTAAAAAGCCACATCATTTTTCATATTTCATTTACAACTGAACTGTCACAAAGGCGCAAGTTGAATATGAACTTTTTTTACTTCAGTACAAAAAAAAAAACCCCTAAAAAATAAATGAAAGGTACCAATTACCTGCATCTAATTTCATGAAGTACGTTGGCTTTTCAATAACAATGTCACACTTCTCATCTTCTAGAGGCCTGAAGTCTAATGCAGTGAATGTCTGGAGTTCTGCAAACCTAGAAAGATCCAATCACACAGAATATGCTTTGACATCAACTCATTTAAACAAATGTACTTCATATGTCTCAGGTTTAGTAACTGTCCTTCCAGTCCATTTCAGTTAACAGGACTGCTGAAAACTGATAGAGTCTGACAATTAAAATGATTTGAAATTATAATGGAAGGTTCTTCAGAGCTTCTAGAGGTTAAACACTGCCTTTGATCTCAGGAGTGAACAGCACCTTTGATCTC
The DNA here is from genome assembly GCA_024734555.1 of Trochalopteron elliotii. NCBI lineage: Eukaryota > Metazoa > Chordata > Aves > Passeriformes > Leiothrichidae > Trochalopteron > Trochalopteron elliotii. Next base: position 376,961 of record JANPWX010000333.1, read on the forward strand.
CAAATCAAGGCAGCAGGGATGTAACAAAGAGCCTGAGCCTGGATCTGTGGCTCCACCCAGCTTGATCTGCCTTGCCAAAGACACTTCAGGGAGATTCCATGCCTTGGTTGGAATAATGAATATAGAGGCAGTATTAGTTGTTCCTGCATCTAAAAAAGGATGAGGAGTTGTGATGACAATAGCAGGTAGAGGAGAAAAGTCTTCCCCCTCTGCAGCAGTTCTTGACTTAAGAAACAATCAATAAAACATCAATGAAAAATGAGGGAAGAAAAATAAAATACAAGCAAAGCATAAGAATGAATTATTATATGGACCTTAATGGCTCCAGTTCCTTCATCAATTAACTGGCAAGGCAGCTTTGAAGTGCTAACATGCAAACTGTGATGCTCTGCACTTCCTCCTTGGCCTGTGGGCTCAGCCCACCTCAAATTCCCAGCACAGGCTCCCTGAGCACATATCCAGATCATCCTCACCAAGGACTGTGTGAACTCACACACAAGGGCCAACTTCAGGGCATCTCACCACAGAACAACCACCCCTTCTACACACAGATCAGGCACAGCACCAGCACCTTGACCAGAAAACACCTTAGCTTAGAACTTCCAATTGCAACGTCTCTTCACATCTTTTGCTGCTGCAAATGAGGCAGGACACAATTGCACACAGTTTCTGCAGAGATGAAATTATCAGAGGTTTCTAATATGAACTCTCAAATTGACCTTAAAAGGAGCAAGTCTCTCCTCAGTATGAAATCCCCTACACACAGCTGGTAATGCCAATGACAAAAGTCAAAAATAATTAGCAAGTGAACTTGGGAGCAGCCTTGACAAGAGATTCTTACCAAGACTGCAGAGGGCTCTTGCGTTGACCTTCAGCCAAAAACGCTTGAACGTCGAGGGTGCAATGACCGCCAATTTCTCCCTTCTGGAAAAAGTCTTCTTTGAATCTAATGCAAATTAGGAAAAGTCCATCAGCTTTTGTGCAACAGGCCTACCAGTGCCCTGCAATCTCAATTACATACTCAAGCCAGTGCTACTTAGTCTCAGTTCAGCAGGGCACTTCATACATATTTAAAACCTGAGTATTTTCCTCAGTGTAAATCAAGAATTTCCCTCAACTCCCAAATAAAGATAGTGGTGTCCTTGAAGGTCTACACATCCCCTCAGAAAGCAGCACTAATCCACCCAGGATGTTATTAAGAATTATTTACACATACCCACAGGAGTAATTTAATTAGATTTTGCTTCATGACAGTGATGCATCACTGCATGACAGGACCATCACTGGTTGGAGTTTTTGTTTGTTTTTAACAATTTCTTAGAAAATTTTACCTGAGATTTCACAACCCACTTCGCTACCCAAGGATTTTATATGACACATAAAGAGTGAGGTGCAAGAACAAATTTCCTAAAAACAAGTTGCCAGCTAAAAGCACAGTCTAAGTTTTCAGGACAGGCTGTGATGATGACAAAACCCATTCTGAAGGGTAGTATCAGTCTCAGTCATGAACCAGACCAAGACATTGACTTCAAAAACAAGGCAGAGGGTCATGCCAGCATCACTGACATGGTTTATTCATTCAGTTTCCAATATGTAGCTTTTTAATTCAGGATGTGGAAGATCCGGGTTCAGATCTCTCCTCAGTCACTCAGTATCTAAAAATGCAGCTCCTGGATCTGGTATAAAAGCACAGGAAAGATCCTGGTTCCTCAGACAAAAACAATTGTATTTTGCACATCATCTGATCAAGGAAGGACATGACTGAAGACACGGAAACATCTTCCTCTCTTCCATCAGGGAGGATTTCAGTCACCCATCATCATTCCATAAAACTGAGAACTTTTATGGGTTTTTACACCACCAGCAGCAGCAGCCAGCAATGAAGAGGTGCAAACATTTACAGGGTTTCAGCAACAAGCCTCTGATCAGCAGTAAAACCCACGGCAGCAAGCAAACCAGCTTTGTTAAACAAATTCTCAAATCCTTTTCCCTGCCATCCCGTTTTTACTGTAACACAGGCAAATCAGAGACCTGTCATGGGTTCTCTTCACAGCTCGTAAATCAATGTACAAGTTTGTTGCTCTGCAGTGCTGAAGGTACTGGGAACAGGTCAGAGATGAATCCCCCTGTTAAGAACAAGTAGAATTCTGTCAATAACAAAAATTATTTTTAAAAACACGGGCAAAGCATCACATCTGTCAGAAATACCTACTGTTGCTGCAGGCTTGCAATGGGTTTTCACTTCACTGAGCCTCTCTCGAACATATCCAAAATCTGCTTGTTTCCAGAATATCTGCTGGGCTGTCTCAATGTCACTTGCCCTGATGTGTGAAGGAGAGAGGAAACAAATCAAGGTCTGTTGCTGAATTCTAGTAATAACTTCAACAGATAACATTTTTCCACTGAAAGTGGGACAGAAGAACCAGCCAGTTATTTTACTGGCATTTAAGATGCCAAAACAGGAAGCACTTATCAGCTACATGTAAGTGAAAACATCAGTGACAATTTAAAGCTATTCTCCCCTAAAAGGGTACGAAATTTTTTTCACATTTTTTTCCTCTGTTTTTAAAGCTAAGAAAGGAAATACAGTTATTTTAGGAATCTGAATTCAAGGCTAAATCAGAATAATGAAAACATTCTGGCAGGAAGCATTTCTAGCAGTATTTTCTTCCTTAAAAAGTTAATTTTCTTAAATCATGTTGAAAGGTCCATTATGCATAAATACACACATTATATATATATACACCCAGGTGTCCATAAAAAATCATGCCTTAAATACTAAATATCACAATACTATTTATTTCACAGCTATATCAAAGTGAGCACTACACTGTTTTTTTACCATAATGTACAATAGACATTTAAAATTAAACTTACCACCCAGTTTCAACAAAATCACACACTGGGTAACTGAACCTGTTCTCTGATCTGCAAGATTTCTCATAACCCCAGCAGGATTTTAGTTTCTTCAAGTGTTTCTGCAACACAGAATGACTGAATCAGGTTTTGCAACAGGAAAATGGGAAATGACTTAAGTTAGCTGTTAGCTTTTAAATGACATCATGCTCATAAATCTTGCAAAAAAAGGCTTTTGGTTTGGTCTATTTTCAAACAGAGTTTGAGAAAAACCACCCAGATTCTTCATGCACAGCAGAGGCTCCAAAGTGGACACACATGCCCAGCAACATTACTCTTGTCTTTTATATGTTCTAAGACAAATCCTCTCCCTGACTAATTGGCAAGGAGACCAATTAATCACCATCTTCAACTGCTACAACTCCCACAAACAAACCACGCCAATAGGACATTTGAACAAACAAACAAACAAAGAAACAGAAAAAAACAAACTTACTTTATATGGGCAAAGAGCATCCTGCTTACAGATGTCAGCAACGTGCTGGTTATTGTGCAGAAAGTAGGGGATATGCTCATCTGGCAAGTTGATGTCTTTGTAGCTATACAATGGCTCTTCTGGAATGTTTGGGAATTCAGTAGGATTTTCAGCTTGGGAATTAGCCAGAATTTCTTGCAGTAGCAATCCAAACACAAGCAACACAATCATGGCAACCTGTGAGTTCTGTACTTTATAAATAAAATAGAAAAAAAGAAAAGAAATTAACATATCTGCAGCATTTCAAGCACACAAGACAAAATTCAGTCAGAGTCAGACATCCAGTCAAAGAATTTGTACAGGCATTTCTGGGGTGGTTTCTTTTTCCTGTGAAGACCAAACTTTCACTAAGAGGCCAGACTGCACAACCTCAGGATTATCTTTGAATCATTAGTCATTGAATGTTATTACGCACTACAAACTCCCAGTCAAGCTAAAATGGGTGTGTTTACTTTAGCTAAATGCCAAGGGATCCTGAGAGTCCAGTGTGGAAACTAAGTATAGAGCATGTAATATCCAGCCAGAAGGGAGAAAAAGTGGAAGAACTGGGGGGAGGGGTGAGAAAAGAAGGATTTTTAGTTTTAAAATAAATATGAAAATAATGCATTCTCCATTTTGAACTAATCATTAGCTAAGGGAGAAATAGGCAGACACAAATAGAGGGTCACAGATAAGTCTGTTACAGGATGCCTGTTCTTAGTGCTTAATATCATAATTATATAAAATTTGACTACTGAGTACACTCTATATATATATTCTATGTATAATAAAAGTGTATTTTTGTATATACACATGTACACACAGAGGCCCACACATCTGTATACCCTAAAGCTGACTGCATACCTTCCTGCTAATACAACCTTTTCATCAAACACCGCTGCTTTGAACCATTAAACTTCCTAAGGGAAAAAAATGCACAGCCTGTATCTAAACTCCACCTTTTTTGGCGTTATAATTTGCTAAAATTTGCATGCTTGCTTTCAACCGAAGCCTTTAGCAAAACTCCTATGATACAAGTAGTTTTACCTGTTTGGTTTGAGAGGAACCACTTCAGATTTCCCAGGTACAGAAACCTAGAGCGGGGGAAGAAGGAGGAGTTAGATATGTCCTCCAAAAGGAGATTTCCTCAGGACACTGTCCTGCTCCTAGGGACACGTTCCCAGCCATGAGGGCAGCTTCCACAGCCCGGGCACTGTGCTGACCCCTCCCTCGGGTCCCTTTTCCCCGGGGCATGGGGTATTTCATAAGGATCACACCTCTCTCATCACAAACCCAGCGGTGCCCCCAAAACACGCGGTCCCTTTACCCACTCTGGGCGCTGGCAGAGGGGCTGTCCCTTCGGGTGGGTGCCCAGCATCCTGTGCCAGGCCGCGCTGGCTTCCATGACGGACCCAGAACCGGATCCAGACCCAGCCTCTGGCCCAGCCGGACCTGGTGCCTGACCCACGTTTGTCATGTCCGTGCTGGCCCCGGCGCCGCCGCCTCGCCCTGCGCTCCCCCGCCCCGGCACAGCATCGCATCTCACCGCGAATCCATCCCACCGCGTATCACACCGCGTACCTCAGCCCCGCCGGCCCCGAGGAGCCCCGCGGCCCACGGGACCGGCCGCTCCTCCTGCTCGGCGCTCTCCGCCGGCCTCAATCCTCATGTCCCGCCGCAGCGCTCGGCCTCCCTTTACCCAC
>JANPWX010000333.1:382433-400494 GCA_024734555.1 Trochalopteron elliotii
TCCCTGCTGTCCCCGACACACGGCAGCGCTCCTGCCTGCGCGGGCACCCCGCACCCTCCTTCGCTTTGACCCAATTCCCGCAGTGACGAGCGCCGGGGGAGGCACAGGCGCCAACATTCAACAGCTTTGAATCCTCCACCACAGCCTGCACCTCTTCTCCCCTCGTTCCCAGCTGGGAAACGAGGAAAAAAGACTCAGCCCGAGCCAGGAAACCTGCGAGAGAACGCGGCCGCCGGCAGAGGTGCTGAAACCGCTTACCTGAATAAAGGAAATCAGTCTAAATGTCACATTATGCACACGGCCATCGCTGCGGTGCATTTAGAAATAAACTAGCCCCTCGTACATAAATGCTCACGGTACCGCAAGACTTCAGCTGGCATCTGGTACTGTATTCCAACTAGATCTGCTATCTGCTACCTTAAATAATATTTTCCTTTCACAGCACTAGATTCACACCCACCTACCCTCCCCAGAACTATTTTTAAGTCTTTTCTCAAAGAGAACCGGAGCACACTGTTAGCGGAAAATTTTATTTTACGCTGACCCGTGCTTTTTACAGTTTATACATATTTTACAACTAGAAACCAGGGGGTTTAATTTCACTGTGATAACCATTTCACCTCATATTAAGGATCATTATAGCCCTTAGGAAAATGTAAGCACATAAATTAGAACAAACGTGTAGCAGGAAAAAAAAATAGAACTAACCCTTCTCTCGTGTGATTTTGACAGGGGACTTTGAACATGGGGTGTGAAGTGAGTACCAGAGTAATCTATTCCTCATCCAAACCCACCTACACCCACAGAGGCCTTTCCATCAGCAATTCAGCTCCCTCTGAACACTTACACTGAATAACCTTTAAATAACATTTCTTCATACTTGCATATGCAGTGAAAATGAGAGCTAAATTATTTGCTTTTAGAAGGAATGTTCTAAAATAATAAATTTAGAGAAAAGTGAGTATTAGAATTCTAACTTAATTCCTTTCATTTTGCACGCTACTCATCTAGGCAATCTCAGTAAGAGCAATGAATTGTGTTCAAGCAGACATTAATGTTTCTTCAAAACAAGTATACAATTATATCAAAGATGAGCAAACCAGGATATTTTTAAAGTCTATGTTACCTTCCAACAGCCACTTTGTTTTCTAAGGCTTTGATGATTAAGACACAGAAGGCCATCTGATTCTCAGGTGATAGTAAAGGTTGCACTACAAGGGAATATAGAATCCAAAAATAGTCAATACAAATATTTACATCTACTTTAGTAAAATTTAAAAACCTAATACCTTTTGCATTTTTACATCTAAAACAGTTAATGCTGATTGCATGTTAAAAATTCCCTTTTACCTAAGCTTTTCCTGAAAACCAACACTGCCCAAGACATACTCAGAACTGCCTGTCAGCCCTTTAGGAGCATCTGCTCACATTACACAGGAAATGTTACCTTCAAAAGCACTGGCAGCAAGAGATGCCAATAAAAGTTCAAAGGATAATTTATTTTTCTTTGCTGCTGCATTTGCCTGCCAAGATTGTAAAAAAAGGTGAAAACCAGGAAGTTATTGATTCGCCGTAGTAGAAAAAAGCTGAATAGAATTTCTAATCTTTGACCATCACAAAGAGCTGTTTTCTTAAGAAAAGCCTGAACTTGTACATCATGATTCTAAATCAGTAAAATTCTACCAATGTTTTAATATGGACTGATTTTTGCTTAGGTTTGATTGGTCTGGGTTTTTTCAGAAACTTAGAACAACCAATCATGCTTTAATAGGAAGGTAAAGTGTTGAATTCTGAGGTTTTTAGAAGAAAAATCATACCACTATGGTTTCCAAAACTGAAATGAAGACAAGAGGGGAATTTCCTCCCACCTCCCAATGAAAAAAAAAAAAAAGAGGAAGAGAAAAAAGTATTTTTATTAAAGCAGTTAGAAGATTCTATGACAGATGGGGAGTTGTAACAAATGTAAATGTTCTGGCTCTATGGTTTTAATGAAATCCTCACAGAGTAACTGCCTGAATCTCAAATCAGACTAGGATTTTCTGTGAACATTCCCTTGCCTGTGTAACTTCAGTGACTAACTGTTCTCCCAGTGAGGAATAAATCCTTAACACCCATAGTAAAATCATATTACCAAGAGGCATTTCTCCAGAAGCAGCTCCTCATCCTTCACATCCTTTGTCTGTCAGGCCATTGAATACTCAAGCAGGAAAAGAGTTCCCAAATTACAACGTGCACTGGTCTGGGAAAAAAACCCTCTCCCAACAGAGGCACTGGTGTGATAAGCAAAGAATTTCAATTGCCCAGTATTTCACACGAGTAGGTTCTGAGATGCAGCAAAACATTTGCTCTCTGGAATGCAGAGAGGAAGACGAAAGCTTCTTCTCAGCATTCCCAAGGGTCCCATTCAAACATTTCCTCTGACATTACCAAAAATGCAGCCCAGCTCCAAGTCATGTGAGTGCTGTTTGACCAATACCTTGCTTAAGGAATGGCATGAGAAATACCCTGCAGCCACTGGAGACTCGCTCGAAAACTATTATTAAGCCACAGTTCAATTTTACAAGAAGTCTAACCCTTGCTACTTATATAAAAGGAACCATGAGATCTGCAGCAATTTATTTTTTAAAAAAAATCAGTTTCCTGCATTCTTCTGAAGTGTTCTAGCTACTGTTAAAAATCAGCTACTAAATCTAGAACAGATATTTAATAGCTCAGATTTCTGGTGTTAGAAGTTGAGCACATTTATCATTACAAGCAGAGCTGCTGTCTCCAGACTGCTCATGAGAACAGAAGCAATATACAAGATGAAGCTGTAATTTGAAGTCTCATCTGAGTCTCACACTCTGCTTTAGAGGAATTAGTGTAAAGTAGTCAGACTAATAGGATTTGTCTAAGAATAATCACCCTGACACATTCAGATGTTGTAATCACAAATCTAAGATTTTTTCCTGTCACAAAAATATCCACCAATTATGCTTCAGACAGCAAGTCCTGCTACTCAGTTATTAAAAATTACCTGATGAGATTTTAGAAAAACTCATATAAACACTTGAGGAAGACTTCCAATGTGATTTTCATAGCTTTACAAAGATTATGAATCAAGGGCTGCTTTAGTACTACTCATGCCTTCCAGTTCTGTCTCACAAGGTAACAATCATAATTTCTGTTGTTTATGTAAAATGACCCACCATTTAGCAAAAACTTAAATAAAGGGATGACCGAAGAAAAAAAATTAAATATTGCACAAATAATTTAACTGCAGACAGACCAGGACACTTAAAGCATTGATTCTTCTGTCAACATATGAACTCTATTATATAATCACATTTTCTATAATACAGGGGTTTTTACAAGACATTTAAATGCAGCATTTACATCAACAGTTATCTTTACAGTCCGTCACCACATAACGTTAAGAGTTCCACGAGGAATTAATTTTGTCTTTGTTTTAAAAGTTCATCTATCTGAGTCTTGTACATGTTTTTCACATCTTCCAGATCCAGCCGGAGTTCCTCAGCCTCCTCTGCCTTCTCCCCATACATCTGGAGAATGGTGTTGTACCTCTGATCCAAATCCTGCAAGGACACACTTGGTTACCTCACTGGTGTTCAGCTGCAGACGAGCTGCTGCTGGGACAGGGTTTTACACCACCAGGGGAAATAAGGGCAGCATTGCCTTGTCAAAGTGTAACTACAGTGAAGCACACAGTAAAAAAAACTCTTCAAAAGTAATTTGTACTTTGAATACAGATAGATTTATAGTCTAGAGGTTAAAGGAAGACATTTCAAAGATCCTAAAAAGTGTTAGTGCTGGCTTCAGAGGACACACCAAAGCACCCTGAAGTTCAATTGCTATAAGCATTAAAAGCAGTTAGAAAACTGCACTGCTTGACTACAGGAATGACCAGTTTGTGAAATGTTCCATGAGAAAAATGAACATTCTGTATCCAAAAATGATTCCAAAACTTTCTCAAATATTTCAGCTTCAATTCAGTAGGATTCAATTATTTGTTCTATTCTCTGTATCTCTACTGGACAGCTTCTGCATCAACCTCTTAAACCCATGCTATTTATCAAAACACTCCCTCTTCCAGACAAGTGCCTAAATGATAGAAACAAAAATGGTCTCTCCCTGATTCAGCACACAGTCTTATGCAAAACACACGTTTCCAAAAATTGTGTTTTGAAGTGACTGCCATGGAGTAGATTAGATTTAGATTTTACTATATTAAAAAACCAAACAAAACAAAACCCAGGCTTTTCAGTCACTTATGCTTAGAGACAGATTTGAATGTATTCCTAAACTGGTAGGAGTACTCCTATAGAAATGCAATTATCTACATTTTACAATGGATTTACACCAGAAATGCACTTACCTTTAACTGTGTGCGTAATTTGGGTATTTCCTTCACTTTTTCTTCAAGTTCATCATTTTGATTTGTTAATTTAACCAGCTCTTCTGCCATTATTGATCGAGTTTTCTCCAGGTTTCCAATTTCCAGCTAAGGTAAACACACATAACAAGTAGAAAGAAAGAATTTATAAAATTTATAAAATTCTGTATCAAAATACACAGCAATTAAGGCTTATTCTTAAGCCAGACTGTGAAACAGCACATCTCAGATCCACTCTTTCTCCTCAAAACTCAGTGTCTTGGGATTTTTTACTTTTCAGACAAATAGGTTTTCTGGATAGGTCCTTGCCAAAACAAAAAAGGAACCAACAAATCTTTCTCGTGCTCATCCCTACACAGCTGTGCTGGTTCACAGAATTCTCCTAACACTGACCAAGCTTTCTGAAAAGATACCTGTAGATGTGAAATCTCTCCTTCTCTTAGTTTCAGCTGTGACTGAAGGTTTTCAATTATACTTGAACCTGAACCCATCCTTATTGCATCATAGAGATTGCTCCCACTGGTAGCTGTTGGTCCAAACGAGTGATCATGAGGATCATCCTACAAAAAGAAGGTTAGAGAAGCCAAAAATTAGACAAAAACATGCCCAGTTTGGAATCTTCCCTCTCCTAAATGTGACATTTAAGATTTAAAATTATACTGTGCTAGGCAAGCATTTCAATGCTAAAAGCTTGAGGTGAATAGGCACAATTTGGGATAACTCCCTACTGGCAAGTTCTCCTGACACTTATACAGGTGCCATTTAATGCTGACAGCATGAACTGACTGACAGGGAAGGAGCAGCAGCAGGAGACAGCAGAGTACAGCAGCCAGTGATGCTGCCCAGGGAGCAGGGGTGTGCCCTAAACCAGGAGTGCAAGTAAAAATAAATCAATTGTTTTACAATCACAGACATCTTTAGAAGATTTTAGATGTTTCTGCACAGGATGTTACCTTGTCTAAGGCAAATACACTCTTGAAGAGTCATTTTCTATGTTACTAAAGCTCTTGAGGAGAAAGTAAGTGTTCTGTCAAGAAGAAAAATGTCCTTATAGGTGATCTATCCTACCTGTGAGAGGAAAGAGGTCTGAAGACCTGCCATGTCCACCCCACTGATGGAACTGGAGCGGGACATTGAGGGTGTACTTGATACAGTTTCAACCATGAACGACTTTCGGTCCTGAAAAACAAACACATCCAATATCACCAGTTAGAAAAAGAAAAAGTGTGCACATGCTAAAAGAGATTCTATAAACAGCCTCCCTTTTTCCACCAACAACTGTAGAACATTATGTGATAGATTTTCTACTTGCCCCATACCTAAAACATATGTAAGTTCAAAAATAAAGAATTTCTGTGCTGTAACACAGCCTTTCTTCAAGATCCCAGACCTTTCAGGAAATAAAGACAGAAGCTGCAAATTACACTGCAAAAAGGTTCCTTCAAGTAGCCAAGATAGACTCAAGAGGCAGTTTTGTATGTCCAAATGTATCACAGAAAGAATATCTCATACCCAGAAGAACACCTCTTCTTAGAATGAATGTTAAGGCCTTTTCCTTCATATTAAATAAAGTGTATGAATTAAATTCCAGGACTTTTCACTCATTAATTATTTACTGATACTTCTTCAAAACAGACTGGCCCCTTTTTTGAGGCATCATCTACAAGCATGTTAACCTCTGAAGGGGAAAGCACTTAGAATTTAGGACTAGAGACAGTAAGAAACAAACAACAGAAATAGTTTTAGTTGAATACTAGCTGCTAATTAGTGGTAATGAATTTAATGACTGTTGAGGATTGTTCTGTGACTTGTGACTTCAGCTGGAAAGCATGAGGAATATTACACACAGTCATGTGAAACAAAACAGGAATCCAGTGGAAGCAATGCTGGTAGTCTAAGCAAAGAAAACAAGTAGCTTCAAAAGAGAAAGGATCCAAGAGCACTCAAAGAACACAGGATTAAAACAACAATCCACATTTTACCTCTTCTCAGGTTAAACAGACTATTTATTACTCAAAACTTATTTCAGGGAGTCTAACACAACACCTATTTCACCACAATTTCACTGGAAAGATATTGCCAGGTACTAAAAGTTTCAGGTATAGATATCTACTAAAATAAAGACAGTATCAGTAAAACTTAGAAATGTTAGGTTTTGGCACCTTCTCCTTTGCTGCTTCTTGCACAAGAATAGCCTTCTTTCTCTCCTGCTCAACCTTCATCTTCTCCATTTCTAACTGAGTAGCCAGCAGTGCCTGCAAAGATAAATACAAGCTGTTAATCTCCTGCTAGCTCAGATTTCGACCAGAAAACAGAGATTAAAGCTGAACTAGGCAATACCTTTTCTTTCTTTGCATCTTCCAAGGTTTTTGCATACTCATCTTTGAGCCCTTCCAGTTCAACCTCATACCTACACAGAGGAAGGAAAGAGGTAAAATCATTAAATCAGTATTGTCTGTAGATTCAGATGCTTTTAAAACAAACACAGCTGCAAGGCTACAAAATGTTATGAATGTAACACTTTTAAATTTTCAGCATGAAACAAAGTATTCTTTACATTTTTGTAACATTCTGCCAACTTGTTGCACAGTCATATCAACATCCATTTCACTACAGTTATAAAGAAATGCTCTTAACCGAAAATGAACTCACCTGCTGTTTTCATTTTCCATTTTCTTCAATTTGTTTCTCTCCACTTCCAGCTGAGCCTGAAGACGGGTATTTTCTTGCCTTAAAAGACTATTTTGAGATTCAGAAGAAGACATCTGAATTTTATTAGCAAGAAGTTCTTCTGTAGCAGCCCGTTCTCTCTCAGCAGCTGCTGCTAGAAGAGTCTGAGACTCACCTAATAGTAAGAAAAAACATGGAATTTAACCTTTTTTGTTCAAACATATAGAATATGAGCCATTTACTTATACATCAAAATTGAATTTGAGATCTTTTTTTAAAAATACACTTTGTTTGCTTTTGTAAAGGAAATTAAATATTTTCCACACACAGACACAGGATTAAAGCAATGCAGAATGAAGTGATTTCAAACTCTTTCAAAATGCAATATACAACTACAGATTGCCTCCAGAAAGGAAATAATTTCTTTGGGTCCACCTCTGGGCTTTTGATGTATTTTTCATTTAAAACAATAGGTTATTACTGTATCAAACAATATATATATCATCACCTATGCAGTTAGGTAAGTGATTCCCAACTTTACAATTTGGAATCTCAGCATCAGGCTCCATACTGGAATACTTTCAGTGTCTCAAAGCCCTTAGATGCTGTAAGGACATGTACACCTTAACCCCTCTGTAGTAAAGCATCCCCCACACCCCCAGCAGGTGCTTCCAAATAGGGAAAGAGCTTCAGTTTACCTTCAGACATTTTAAGAAGTTTAACTAAAAAGTTCTGTGCCCTTCTCATTGTAATTGACTCAGAGCCAAGAGAGAAGCATCTATTGGACCTTGTCAGGGTTCTTCAAAACCTGTATCTCTCTCTATTGGCTGCAAGCCAGGTTATCCCTCCTAGAACATTCAGTATTTTGGAAGGAGCACTAAGGAAGTAAAAAGGCTTTTTGGAGTGTTTTAGCAGGGTGTCAGGTTTTCTCAGCCACCTGTGCTCGGCTTATCATTTGTTTTCTGTAAAGTTTGTTATTTTGTTATTCTTCTTTATTAAACCTTTTGCTTTACAAAACACCTCTGAAGAGCAGTCTTGCTCAATTAATTTTAGCCACTTCTCTGCAAAGGCTGGACCCTCAGAGACTGATACATTAGCACCCAGCTTACCAGACTCTGGCCACGTGCTAACCTCTATCACCCCTCCACCTAACAATCTTATGTTGAGGTGTGTTTTACAGAGAACCTGTCCAAAAACTTTGGCATAACCCCCCATACACCATTTCCTTACAGGAAAGCATTTGGTGCTCATCTCTCCTGATCCACCACCCACACTTTGGGCAAGTGTTCAGCCCTTTACCTCTCCCTTCATGCATCTCACATCCTCACCCAGAGGCTCACAGTTCAGTCCAAGCTGAGCCATCTTACCCAGCCTGTCAGAAAGGTTCTTCTCCAGTTTCTCCCAGGCAGAGGTCTGTGCCCCCAGCGTGGCCTGCAGGTTCTCTATCTGCCGCAGGAGGGGCCGTGTGGCAGAGGTGACACTCTGGCTCAGCTCTTGGTTCCTGTTCTCTGCTTCTTGGAGCCTCTGAAATCACAGATTAAATACCATTAAAATCAAAAGATGGATGGAAAGATTCATACAGAATTCATCTAAATAAATAGTAGCTGCATTGCATTCTAAAATTATTGCCTTACGATATAACATTCATGTGGTTCAAACTCAGGGTAAAGTGAAATTCCAAGAGAGAAGCTAAATATTTTTAGATACATAATAGAGCAAGGGGCCAGAAATTCCAGAGCTCTGGACATAATTTGAAACATTTTGGCAACAATCTATATTCTGGCCCTTAAGAACAATAAAAATATTCTTAAGAAGCAGATAAAGAGTCATTCAAAAGTGTACTTGCCAGCAATTTTAGACATCTATCACAAAATTAATGTCTGTATTTTGTCTCGTATTTAAAAAGGACAGCATTCTGTTTAAGAGGAATCATAAAAAACTGTGTGACATTTTTTTCCATTAATATTTTTATTGCTCCTCTGTAAAGGACAACCACAGCAGTAACCAGGAAAATAAAGCCTCTCTCTTTCAGACTGCTCATGTCATGGTAGCATTTTATATATGGGTTTTTAGAAGTCCTCCTTGCAGGTGCAGGTTGGCATCATCTGTTTGTTATAGTACCTGTTGTAGTTCACCAATTTCCTGCCGTAAATAATCTTCTTTTCTTGCTGCCTGCTGCTCTGCACGTTGCAGTGCCAGCCTCAAGTCTGCCACCTAAATAAACAAGAAATTGTTACTGAACTCTTGTCAAAATCATCACCTACTCCTTGCCACAGTCCCACACCATTTTCAAACAGTGTTAAACAGGATGTGTTTGCTTACAAGTAAAGGGTTCATTTTTGCACACACACAGATAGTTACACTGATTTATTTATCACTAAAAAATCTCAGAGGTAAGAGTACTGCAAACTTAACACAGAGCCAATCAAAGTAATTTCATTTAGACAAGTAAAATTAGAAGTAATTTTAAATAGAATTAGTATTAGAACAAGCACCCTGTAACATGGAACAAGTTCCATGGGGAAGAAATCCCCTGGATGTTTGCTAAGCACACAAAAGTGAGCTCCACCCAGTTCATTACATCAGGTGTACACAGCACCTCAGTGCAGGCACTTGTTGAATTAAGGAGTTCATTGACTCCATTTCAGACTCACCTGAATTGCCAAAGCTTCCTGCTGCTGCCGAGCCTCCTCCTGGGCCTTTTCCAGTGCTAACCCAAGCTCCTCCTTGGCCTTCATTTCCCGACTCAGGGCTGCTTCCTGAGCCTCACTGTCCTTGGTAGCATTAGCTTTATGAAGATCTGCAAGTTCCCTGGGGAGAAAAAACCAACCAAACAAATAAACAAACCCCAGTGCATTTAAATGCCAACAGCAACTCGGCCAGTAACTGTGTTACATTTAAATATTTCACAAGCATTGCACAAGGAAGAGCCACAAGCTGAAGATGTGATTGCTTTGCTTACTTGTATGCACTGTCAAGTGCTGCCTGCACACTCCTGTTCCTTTCTTCCAGTTCCTCCACTTCTGCCTGAAGTTTAGCAAGGTCCTTTTCTTGTCTCTCCACAACACTGTTCAGCTGTTTAATGCTGTCTCGATGCTGCTTCTCAAGGTCTTCCTTGCCATCAAGCACCTGCCAGTGCAAACAAGAGACATGAAACAAAGCCCAGGACGTGGGGCTGACAACACTGTCAGAGGACAGCGACAACACTGGCAGCAAATTTGGGATAAAGTGACTAAACCCATCTAACACTTAGCAAAATGAGAAAGGTTTTGCTTCCCAGCCTTCCCCAGAGGAGGGAGCTGCTCTTCACCACAATTTCAGACAACTCCACATCCTGAGTTTGAAATTTGTAAGGTCTTGACTCAATCACTAACTGCCCAAATTTTCATGGTACAGGTTTTCCAGCTCACATGGTAACAGCAGTGCAAGTGCAAACAAGCAGCAGGAGGGAGAAGATCCCTCACTGCAGTTTTACAAGGAATACACACATAAATCACAACTCAGAGCTCCAATAATGTGAAATGGTGTGACCCTGGCACAGGCTGCCCAGAGAAACTGTGGCCTCCCCATCCCTGGAAGCATCCAAGGCCAGATTGGACAGGGCTTGGAGCAGCTTGGGGTAGTGGAAGGTGTCCTTGCCCATGGCAGGGGGGAACTGGATGGGTTTTAGGGTCCCTTCCAACCCAAACCATCCTGGGATACTATGAAAGACAGAAGTCTCCAGAAAACAAAAAAAAGTCAATGTATCAAGAGCCCTCTCAAAAGGCAATTTTGCAACTAATATAAAAAGCTTTAAAAAAACCCCCAGACCTCACCTGTTTTAAATGCTGCAACTCCTCTTCCAATTCCTTGATCTTTTTGCTCTGTTTTGTGTTAGTATTTTCTCTCTCTCTCTCTTTGGCTCTTAGTTTCTTAATAATGTTGGAATTGTGCAGCTGCTGTTTGGAAAGCTTTTCTCCTGTGAAGAAATTGAACATGAAGCTAGTGCATGTTGGTGATATTCTATGGATTCTCTCTAGTCACATCAGCCTTGCTCTTTAGTCCCATGAAAATAATACTCAGTAAATATGGAAATACTTATTCTTACATATTTTCATGCAAGTTCTGAAGTTTAAATCTATCTTATCCTGAGATGCCCTTGCTACACTGAGCTGCAGTGAGATAGGACAGGATGTAAAAGGTTTTGAAAATAAAGCAAGTGAGCTCATCATGTTAGAAAAAAAAATAAAATTACCTTCTCATTTAGTGTCTATATTTTACTTCCAAAATTAAACAGTATTAAAGGAGACACTGTAGAAATGCCATGAACAATGCCCTCATTAGATTTCTTCTGAATGGAACATGGAATGTTGCCCTGCACACTCTGGTTTTACCTCTCAGCAGCTTTTAATGCACCCTGAAGGAAGCAACTCTGCAGCCATCTGTACCTGCCTGACCCCTCCTGTTGCTCTTTCCTATTCACTAAATGCTTCAAACTCTCAGAAACATCCAGTATACTTCAAATTTAGCACTTTTTCCCCATAAAAGAAGGCTTGTATGCAAGGCCAGTACATTTCAAACTATTCTACACATTTTTACTACAAAAAAAGTTAATTCTCACCTTCCTCCATTAATCCTTTGATTTGCTCTTCTTTTTCTTTCAATAATTCAGCAGTTTCATTGGTATTAAGTCTAGTAGCCAATTCCTCTTTAACAGTCTTTACTTCCTAAACAATAGGATAAAATACTTAGGACTGTTGATTAAAATACACGTAGGGAAAAACACAGAGTGAGTTACACTGATCACCTTCTTCTTCTGCCCTTCCTCTTCAAAGGCTTTGCTTGGAAAACAATTTAGCTTGGAAGGGAACTCTGGAGATTATCTGATCAAAACAGAATGCTCAGAGCCTTATTGCATCAAGTTTTAAAAGCCTCCAAGGATTGAAACTCTGTAAATCCTCTGTACAATTTGTTCCAACTTCCCCATCCATTTAATTTTCTTGAAACTTTTGCAATAGACAAAAACCAACCTGTCCTATTCACACGTAGACACCGAATAATTTTTCTAGTTCAACTCACTGCTGTGTCAATACAGTGAAAAACAGATGAAAAATATTTGTTTTCCAGTTAGATTTGAGTTGCATTTTGCATTAAGCTAACAAAATGAAACGCTGTGACACCAGGTCAAGAACATTTAAACCCCATAAACTTTGCTGCTGTAGATTTCTCTGCTTGTTCCAAATCAATCTGTCATCAGCTCTCAATTTTCCTACCAGTTAATCCTCTAAAGAAGCCATTCCCACTCTTCACCCCTTCCTCCCATCCCCAGGACATTCTCCCTCACCAATGCAAACACATATTTCATACAAGGTGAATGGGAGCACACATTAAATCTCTTTTTTTCCCCAAACAAGACCAGCTTAAATGAGTTCCCCAAGCTGGTTCACAGCATGGGTGCAAGAACATAAATGTGAACACCAAGTAGCCTGGATGGCTGGAAACAGCTCATGCTGGTTACTAACAGCCTCATGCTTTTCCCTGAGTTAGTGATTATTGGTTTTTTTCCTCAAGAAATCCAATTGTGTCATAAACTAATAAATATTAATTTCATAAAAAAGGCCAAATTACCTTTTTAGCTGCATCTCTCTCTTTACAGGCTAGTTGGAGTTTCTTCTCAGCATCTGCAATTCGCTGAGCAAACTCCTCTTTAAGAGATGAAAGGCTGCTGCTCTCTTCTTTCATTCTGAACATTTCACTGCATTTAAAATGAACATTTCAGAACAGCTGCACCATTATGTGACACTCCAAACAGTTTCCAACAGGTTATCTTAAATGTCTATTTAGACACGTAAAACAACATCATTAAATATTGTTTTAAAAAGTATTTTAGTTGTATTACACACGATAAGCAAAAGTCAAAAAACCTCATATCTGTATTAGAAGTCCTAATCAACAATCTTAATTCAGTAGTTTACCCATGAAAACAACTGAATGCTTGATTTATCTTGCTTTGCCTCTTGACAAAGTCCTTTTTAAGTAACCATAATCTGTACTGAATAAATTTATTTTTTTAAGTTAGGAACAATTTAGTCATTAAACAACAGCATCATATATCTGTCAATTTTACAGCTCAATATTTGATCAATGAGGTGCTAAATACAACTTTCCAATTTTTTTCCCTTTTAATTTTAACCAAATTAAATATCATTTCAGGTTTTTCCCTACAACCAGCCCTTCTTCCATACTTTCACTGCACACATTTTAGTCAACAAATTACTTAGTAAATCAGGTTCATCCTTCTGTATCAGGGAAGTCAGTCTCTCTTAATAGCTGAATCCAGTCTTATAATAAAGATCTTCATTAGTAACCAAGAGTTATTGTCCCTATTTGTCATTTCTACTGCTTGCTTACTGAAAAATCCTTCCCCAGTTCCCTCCCAAAAGAGATTTGGGCTCTAATAAATAACATATCTTTAAAAAATCCCATCACAGCACATGTAATCATTATTTCCACCTTTCCTAAACAGAGCACATCCCCTGTAACCTTTGTTCCAGTCATAAAGCTCCTTTTTTTATCTGCTGTCTAAGATTTTATTACAGCAAAGTCACAGTTCCAGCACTGAGTGCATTTCATACTTACTCTTGGAGGTTATCATAAGCTTCTTCCAAGCGAGCCCTTTCTTTACTAGTACTTAATAACTGTATTTCCCTCTTCTCCAGCTTCTCAGTTAATGAATCAATCATCTGGACAAGGATTTATAGATAAAGATCAGATGAATGGGACAATTAAAACACAAGAGGGGCAGGCTTTCCCTTTCCCCCACCCCCATTCCCTCACAAGATTATTTAAAATGGAACTGGTCAATGTCTCCAGGGTTACCATGTTTCTGCCACACACCTGAACATAAAGACACCTGTTTTCTACAGGTGCACAAATCCTACCAAATCAGCACATGTGGCTCAAGGAAGTTCCTCAATAAAATCATCAATAGTGATAGTTAATTATGCATGAAGTTTTTAACTAGAGCTGGTAGTCTATAAAACTATGGCTTAGATTAAGCATTAAGACTCCCAGTGCTTTTTACAGAATAATTTCTATGGGAAGGTCTCTTCTGTGAAACATTAACAGAAAGCACCAGAACAGCTTCAGATGAGTAAAGGAAAACTTTCATTCAATGTCAAAAGCTCCTAGCTCACATCCTCAAAGTAATTTCTTAACACCAGATTTTGGAAAGCTGAATATAGATAAATAACAAGCACATGAGAAAATATACAAATATAAACACCAAAGAATTAAAATAACACATTTGACCTATTAGGCTTCCTGCTTGCCACCCCTACTCACAATCCACAACAATGACAACCAGGTGGATCAGGTGAAACCCACAACTATCTGATCAGCAATTTCACCAGTACTGTTCCACTGCAGGATATCAAGGACAGTTTTCTAAAGGGTCACACAGTTCAGCATCAATTAATTCATTCAAATAAGCTGATATAAGAGATACAGGGCAATGTAAGAAAATGTCAGGAGTTTCATTTGTAATTGAAGGGTGCTTTTGCAATACATGTTCTAGTTACCTTTTTAAGCTCTTGCTTTTCAGTGTCCTCTTCTACCAATTGCTCCCCAGCATCCTGCTGGGGCTCGGCCTCCTCCTTCACAACCTCTTCTTCAACAGTTTGCACAGCAGCAACCAAAACAACATCTGGCTGCTCAGAATTAACAGGGGTTGCACTTCTGCCACTCTCTTCCATCTCAGCCTCCTCAGCATGCAGCACAGGAGCATCATTCAAGTTTTCAGATTTATTTTTCAGGGCGTCAACCGTTTCTGTCTTTGGCACGGACGGACTGACAGCCACAGAGGCCGAGGCAGAAGCCCTGCCTGACAACTCATCATCTGAATTTATTTCACTGACACTCCTGCTGTCCAAGGACTGCACACTGAATGAATCAATTCTTTCAAAAGCATCCGAGGAGCTGCAGCTCTCTGTCATTTTCTGGAAGTCATCTAAGCGATTGTAATCCGCACAGGCAGACGTGGAGAGGAGCTGGAACGACGTCTGCATGAGGTGGAGGCTGGATTTGGAATCTGCAGCTTCTTGTCTGGAGCTGACTGAGCTCTCACTTATCACACTTTCATGGTCCAGAACTTCAATATCACTCGTTGTGGAAGTACCTGAGGAGAAGGTGCTGATGGGGGGTGATGGGGTATTGCTTTGCCTGTCCTCAGGCTTTCTCTCCTTCCCCTCCAAACCCAGGTCCTTTGTGCCTGCTCCAAGGGACTGAGATGTGCCCTCAGGTGCACCTGCTGCTCCATCCCCTCCTACACTGGATTTTTCAGCAGGAGAATCTTCAGGTTCCTCAAAATTTAGAGCAGACACCTTTTTGTCAGTAACTTCACTTGTGCTTGCTTCATGCTGGGCATCAGATTTAAGCACAGCATTCTCTTCTGATTTCTCCTTGGGAATATCAAGGCTCTCCAAGTCCAGGGCACCTATGGAGGAATCCTTCACTTGTGCCTCTGTTGTCACTGCCCCTTCCAGCTGATTGGAGTGCTGAGACTCCTTTAAAGTGCTTTTCACCTCCTCTTTGGGTCGCTGTGATTTGGCTGGAGGTTTGGACACCACTGGGTTTTTCTGTATGCTCTGAACATCTGTTGGGGAGAGAAAGGCACTGAAGAAGTTCTCAGATTCATCCACCACCGTCCTCCTCACTGGCTTTGTGATGGCTGTGGGTGATACTGGCTGGTTCTGGGGTTCTGTGTTTGAGCTCAAGCCCCAGGAAGATGTGTCCCATCCTCCACTTATGAGAGAGTTCGTTCCTAAAAAAAAAAAGGAAAAAAGGGAGATAGGTAAAAAAAAAACCAAAAAAACTTTTGAAGGCTACATGCAAAAGCAAACGTGCCCTCCTGCTTCCCCTACAGTGAAAGGAGTCTAGGCAATAGAATCTGAAGAGCTGCAGTTAAGACAATTATATTGATTTAAAAAGGAGGAAAAAATTACAAGGTCTTAAAAGTTATCTCCAAGTAGCACATAAACACTTCACACACCATTACAGAAAACAGAGGGGAAACACTTTAAGTATTTGCAAAATTTACAGTGTAAGAAGGGTCCTTGCCCTTCAGTTTCTGAGAAACTTCATTTTTCCTCATACATCAAGCATCAGCATGGAGCTGACAATAAAAATCAGCAGCAGCCCGGTTGAGAGTTTTCTTCTTCTGTGGAGAAATACTGAATTGTTCAGTTCTGAAGCTGTTCCAAAACAACATCAACAATTCCAATTATTGTATTTCTTTCAGGTTTTCCAGGACTTGTCAACAGCAAGAACAAGAATTTCAGCATCAAATTTCAGTAGCAGCTGAAGTAAGAAAGGGAAATCAAAAAACAATATCCAGTTTTGTACCTACAAACACAATCTGGGTAACATAACTATTTCAGGCTACTTAAAAACAAACTCACTCTATACAGCAGCATCTATTAAAAACACTGAGTTACAATATTTAAAGCTGGCTCCACTTTCAGAACAGTTGATAGCTGTTGGCCTCAAATTCAGATAATTACTGTCTTCATTGCTCAAAATACTACAAACATGTGATTTAGTACTACAAACATCTGACTTACTGCTACCTTGTCCATGATTCAACAGCTTCAGAAAAAGCTCTGAGTTAACTGTAACATTCAGAACATATTTTGGCATCTCTTAAAAACAAGAATGTTTTCCCTGAAAAGCAGATGCAGGCTGATGTTTGCTGCTCTTCTTATGAATTACAGAACTACCATAAATACTAAGATATAAATCAAATTTTAAAAATTACTGGATAAGTCTAAAGCTTTGAAAAATTAAGCATGACAGAGTTTTCTATGAGCAATTTCTGCATTTTAAGATGACACCAGACTACTCACATGACTGCCAAGCCCTAAAGGGACAAAGACATTCCAAACTGACCTTTGCTGAGCAACCAACCTGGAAATAACCTCCTCCTCCTCCAAATACACATAGTTCTTCTAGATATTGTTGTAACAATGACACTGATTCCAGGTGGCTTAGTTTCCCATCCTATTTTTTTTATTATTCTTCTCTTTAAGATATTATTTCAGGGGGAGTTTCTAATAAGAGGGCTCCTTTTTGCTCTTTCCCTTCCAAACAGCAGCTTCGGGCTGGCCATTCCCTCAGGTTCTCCATTAGCACAGGTGCACTTCCTCATAGCCATGACAACTTTTCCCCGAGCACATTCCTTTCAGTAGATGTTGGACGATTATGAACTGGAAGCCACGAAAAGTGGAAACTTCATTTGGTTCACAAGGAGCAGACTTTCAGCTCCTACTCTGCCCTTCCTGTTGCACAGGGCGAATCCATGCAAGCCTCTGAAAAGAGCATGATTCTCCCTTTTTTATTATTGAGCAATTTTTACCAATTATTAGCCCCTTGGCAATAAAAAAAAAAAATAAATAAATACCGCTTGGAGAAGCAGGGATATGAAGCTCCGTGTTACCCATGCAATAAAAGCAGGACACTGGTGACACCAGCCAGGCTCTGAGCTGAGCCTGACCCGGCTTGGAGCCGGTGTCGCCCCGAACGGGGGGCGCAGGAGGGAGCAGAACGTGGTTTATATAAACCAGGGGGTATATAAACTCTGAATTATATAAACTGGGGGGGGGTGAATTATATGAATTGGGGAGTTTTGGGCGGGGGGGCCGGTTAAACCTCCCCAAGGTAAGGGGAGGAGGAGACGGGCGAGAGGAAGGGCCGCGAGGCTCGGCACGGCCCCTGAGGCCGCCCGCCCTTACCGTCACCGTAGTCGGGGATGACGGCGTCGGGCCAGGGGCTCTCCTCGGCCTGGATGTCCAGCACCCGGTCGATGGACTTCTGCGCCTGCGACAGCGCCTGCTTGGCGAAGCTGGACAGCTGCGAGGCGTTGAACCAGCTCATCCTCGGCGGCTCCGCAGCGCCCGTTCCCCGCAGGTGCCGCCGCTGCCGGCGGGGCCGGCGGGCTGGGCCGGGTCGGGAGCGGTGCTGAGG
>JANPWX010000333.1:400787-416329 GCA_024734555.1 Trochalopteron elliotii
AGGCGGGACCGGGCACCGCGCCCGCCCGCACAGCGCCGCCGGAGCGGGGCCAACGCTTCAGATCCAGGGCTGGAAGGGGCCGTAAAGATCGTCCGGTTTCAGTCCCCGCCATGGGCACAGACACCTTCCATTCTGACAGGGCCCAGAACACTTCCAGGGATGAGGCAGTCACGGCTTCTCTGGGCAACCCGTGCCAGCCCATCACCACCCTCACGGGAAAGAATTTCTTCCGAGTATCTAGCCTAAATTTCCCTTTATCCAGTTTGCACCTATTACTCCTTGTCGTATCCCCCTATTTCCCCTCCTTTGATTTGTACCCACTACTCCTTGTCCTATCCCCCTATTTCCCTTCGTTCAGTTTGTGCCCATTACTCCTTGACCTATCTATCCCCTTATTTTCCCTCTTTCAATTTGTACCCACTACTCCTTGTCTTATCCCCCATATTTCCCCTCTTTCAATTTACACCCATTACTCCTCGTCCTTTTAAACTATGCAGTTCATAGTTTAAAAATTGTAAACTTCAAACACAGCTAACACATCAGACTAGTCAAGTTGCAGCACCCGGCATTGCTTAAGTCTCTAAAGCAGCCAAATGATGCCCCAGATTTTTTAATGGAGGTTATAAATGCTCTTGAATGTCCACAGAAAAGCCACAAACTCAGCTGTTTTTCTGATTTTTTTATTAATAAATACCTTAACAGCACCAATGATATTTGAACATAATCTTGCAATGCTGTGCACGGCGGCTGCTTGGGGACAGTGAGGAGAGACATCTGTATTTTCATGTGCAGTTTATCATTTTCTCCTTTTGTGTTTCTTGTAAACAAAGCCATCTCTTCCATATTTAACACCTTCCATAAAATTGATCAAATCAATAGCAAATAAGAGGAAAAAGCTCATTTTTAACTACTGCCTCCTTTGGTTTATAAGGTGACTTAGTAAGTCTCAGGAGTGCTACAACTTAAAACCAGATTGTTATGGTTCCTTTTAAAAACATCTTTTCTTTGCATATATGTGTGTGCACATGTTGAAAACAAGACTTTTGGCCACCTTAAAAGTTCCATATGTTTGAAAGTACATTAGCATGAACATTTTAACAACAAAACCAGGGAAAAGTGTATTTCTATACATCAGAGATCTGTACATGAATAAGCATTTATACAAATATAATCCACCAAATATTGGCTTCTACGTACAATTCTGAAATACGGTGATTCATTTAGATTTCCTAACCTTCAACCATGCTGGCACTAACAGGAACATTTCAGGCTGCTTTAACACCCACAGAGTATGTTTGTTTTATGAGGTGGGCACAGATTTCTCTTGCTGTATTTGCACTTTACTGATGAATAAATTAAGTGGTAAAGTGAAGCTTGAACAACATAGTCTGTGGTGTAGTAACATCAGCAACTGCAAGTTCCTGGCCATCCACAAGCCCCAGTTCTGAAACAGAAAGAAAATCTTAATTAATTTAATTAAACCCATGTGCTTTGCCTTTTCAAGAAGCCCAAAAACGATTAGAAATGCTATTCCCACAAACCATAAATATGACGACATAAAGCTGCAAACAGCTTAAATACTAATTAATTATTAATTAATAATATTAATTTAATTAATAACCAGGAAACAGAGCTTGTTGAGAAATATATATAAAACTCTACTGAAGCGTGTTTAATTTACAGCAGTTATTTGGTTGCTTTGTTGCAATGTTCTGTGCATTTGCCTGCACTTCTCCTTAAACAATTGATACACCTGAGAAATGTGAAACTAACATTGAATGTGTATTGAATGTAAAAGGACAGTGAAGTATATTCTGCTGCATAATGGAAGATAAAGCTAAATATCCACACTGAGGGGTGAAACTGACTTTCTCTAACTTGAAAATCTACACCTGACAGCTCCATGATACCTTTTAGTGTCTTGGAAAGATTTGGCCTTGTTCGTTCTTCAATTGAAGCTACTGTCTGCAAATTAAAAAAACAAGAAAGGCCAAAATATTTTTTTTTTTCAAATTCGGTAAATTTAAGTGAATTCAGAATATTAAAGTCAATTATGGATGTTCAGATTACCTGTAAATAAAGTGTTTTATTTCCCCCGTACATAGTTGCCGTGATTGCAGGAGATTTCATCTGCCTATATATAAAACGTTTAAAAACAAACAAACCAGGCAATCAGGTTAAAAATACATTTAGAAATTACTTTTCTTAAGCACTAAAGTAACGAATTATCAAATTAGTCAGAATGTTTTCAACTTACAACGAAGCATTATTTGTCAAGTAATCCAGGATCTCCTGCAATTTAGCTGATGGGGAAATCTCTATGTTTTGGGGAAGCTGGCTGCAGGCTGGACAGTTCTCCTACCACACAGAAAGAAAACAGAAAAGAAAACAGCACAAGAATACACATTATGTTAAAGATCATTTTAGAAATGCAGCTAGTAAGGTCTCAAAAGTGTTTGTGTTGTGGCTTTTAGTAAGTTTTAGCTCTAGAAATATTAATAGTTGCAAATATTAATAACAAACCCCATTTCCTTCTGGAGTCTGTCACTGATTGACTTCCAACAGCACTTAAGTATTTACGAATGACAAATTTCATCTGACATAAAATCCATTATTACAAACTTTCAGGCCAACTTTTGCCATAACCTCTTTTTGAGAAGATCTGCCCATGAGTCGTCTTAGGTTTGAGGACCTTATTTTGTAGTTCTAGTCTGCAGAAGTAGCAGACCAATTAATGCTGAAGTTTCCACTTTTAAAACTCCAGAAATATTATTATTCAGTGCTAGAGGCCAATTGGTTCAATACTGAGGTTCAGAAAGACACACAAAGTGCATAAACACAAATCAAGGAAACAACCCTTCAATGGCACTAACCTTTCTTTCAGCTTCAAAACTGTATGTATATAATCCATCCACATCATTGAACACCAAGTAGTTGTTAAGAGGAACATATGCACTGTAATGACAAATATGTCAATGTTGATACATGACATTCTGCTGGAAATCATGTCTGTTATTAACAAGAAATCAAATACCTTGTGGCTATTTTAAAAACTTCCGTGGCGCAAACAGCTGCAATGAGAAAAAAAAAATTCTTCACCAGCTCTACCAGACACACAGATATCACAGTTGTACCAAAAGTGACAAAAAACAATCAAGTGTAACAACTTATAAACAGAAAAATGAACACTTTAAACAAGCTGAAGGCAGCTGGTAGTTCTGTGCATTAACATCACAGATCTGGCACTAATCTGAGACTATGTCAAGCCTATGAACTGTGTTTTTCCATTTTTCTCCCCAGTCTTAAATGCTTTTGCACTCTCCCAGAGTCGTAACATTTATCCAGTCACATACAGTTTCTCTATGGAAAACTGAAATGAGACTCTAAGAATAAATCAGAGACATTTAAAAGTTACTATTATCCTCTCCAAGTTCTCAATTCCAAATTGCTGTCCCACAAAACTCTCAAGTCAATAAAGCAGAAGTGAAATGAGTTCTTTCAGCATACCTGCAATGACTGCATTTGTAGAAGCTACTGCTGGAATAATTCGTTTAACCACCCCTGCAAAAAACAAAACACACAGCTCTGGGTTTTCCAAGAAATTCTATTGACAGACTACTTTTAGGCAGAATAATTTCAAAGGGTGGGTCCAAAGGTATTTTCAAGTGTCCAGGAATTTCTGTAACAAACAGGTATAACGGCATGCTGCTGCAGTACTTGGGCACTTCTTGATTTTAGGAACAGATCAAGCACATTAAAAAAAAGCAGGTATCAAAGAGAACTACTGAAGAAACTATGAAAGCAAGTATTTTGTATTTAGCACTGGAAATTAAAACTGTTCTATTCCTGTTTATCTGGAGAAATGCACAAAGGAAAGATAGTTGAGTTTTCTATTTGGCTAGTGTTTAAAATGCTGATTAAATGAGTGTCAGCATACTGCACTTGCATGTGAACAGAGGCAGGGATAGCAGAGAGGAACAGATGCTACAGACTTAACCAGCCTGAACTGGCACAAAATGTTGCTATTGCTAACAAAGACCATCAAGTCCTTTTGTTTCTACTCTGTGACCCAGCAAGAGTGGCCACCATGTAATGTAAACTGTGGAGCTGCTCCAAGTTAAAAATAAAATGGCAAAAAGAATGTTCAGTTTTATCCCAGATAAGTTCCTCTGATTCATCATGAATGCCTGAACATCTGATTTGTCATAAAAATATTTGTGCTGGCACAGGAAACAAGCTGCTTGTTTCTGTTTTAAGGGTGAGGGGAACTATCTCAGCACAGCTGCCAGCTTAGTCATAATGAATACAAAGAATGCCAATCCAGCCTAGGTGCAAATGCCACAACTTGGTGACATGCCATCCCCTTACCTTGGGTGAGTCTGTAGGTAACACCTTTAATATTAAATTGTGATGCTCTTTCTAAAGACTTCTGGTAAATCCACTGTATGTGTTCAGGGTCATCTCCATCCAATGCAATACCTTCTACAGTAAAGAATTTACAGAAAAATTGCAATTATAAAAGTTCTTCAGAAACACAGCTTTTTTTTTTGTCGAAAAAGATCCCTGTTTTAATTTAAAATGAATACCCCATGAAGCTACTGAAACTTGACATTTTAAATAACCCAAATATTATTTTTACAAACATCTTTAGTTTTAACACATCCCATACACGAACTATCATCACTGCACCCATATAGAGTTGTTACAGGTTACTTTTTAATTCAGTAAAGAAACTGTGCAGTGTGAGAAACTTGAGCAAATACAGAACTGGAGAGTGAGTTCAAGAAGAGAAAATCCACCTCCAGCTCATGGGAGGCTTTAGATTCAATATGACAATGAACCACACAAGGTTAAGAGGCAGGATTGTTTGATTAGAAGTGTACACCCAACTCAAGTTAATTGAAAGGAGAAATGTTCATTTAGCACCAGTACAACACATTAATTACCTCCAAAAGGCTGTTCCTTTGGCCACTGCAATATCCTGACATACTCAATGCAATGCTCTGGCAGTCTGGGCATGGATGCAATGGTGCACATGGGAAAATTGACCTGGTTGGGCAGGGGAGGAAAAACAGAAGAAACCATGTTACACTGGGTGTAGTACTAAAGAAAAGAAACCAGGAGAGCAGAGGAATATGAAAAAATGGCAATGCCAGTGGCTGAATTACCTGTGGTGGGTAAAGAGCAAGTGTGCATTCAATACACGCCGTCATCCCAGGAATAATCACACGAACGTTTCCTTTGAACCCCTCTGTCCCTCCATCTATCAGAGGGATGATGGAGCTTGGATCCAGGACACCATCTTCATAATGCAAAAATGACATCTAACAAATAAAGTGGGGTGGAGGGTGTTTGTTGGGTTTTGTTTGGTTTGGGTTTTTAAACAAGTAGCAGGAAGAAAAAAATCCTAAAATTTTATTCTTAAAGGTACATCCAGCTATTGAGTGCTTAATATACAGTTTATTTTGTGGGTATATAAAATACAACTTATTTGGCAGTGCACAAGACTTTATGAATCACTTTCACCCTCTACCTCCTCCCCTTACTCCCCTGATCAATGCTATTATTTGCTATATATTTTCTTATAGTTCATCAGAACAAATGGTTGGTTGGTTGAAGGTTTGATTCTTGATTTGTTGTTTTGCTTTTGTTTTTGTTTTGTTTTTTTGTTTGTTTGGGGGTTTTTTTGTTGGGTTTTTGTTGTTGTTGCTGTTTGTTCGTTTGGGTTTTTTTTAATACTCCAGATCATTGTTTTATAAACAAATTCACAATGATAAAACTACCATCTTTCTGGTCAGTGAATTCTGTAACAGTGCAGCAAAATGCAAGTAATAGCATTGACAAGTTGCAGCATGATAAATACTGTTTGGGTAATGAAGAAAAAATTCACAACAAGAGCACCCTGAGCAGCTCTGGAGCTTTCCTTCTTGACTTTCAAAAGCTGACTGCAGAAAGCCACAAGCACTGTAACCTAAATTTGAAATTATTCCTGCAGGGCACTGCACAAATGCTGGCTAACACTGCTCAAGGGCAGGTAAGAGAGCCTGCATTTCAGCCTGCTCACAGAAAGAAAACAGAAATAGGTACACAGAGCTGTGAATTGCAACAGCCCTTATTCATTTCTATGACACACTCTACAGAACTATGTTTAATTTTAGTCATCTAAACCCAAGCAATAATCAGACATTAAGAAGATTGAAAACTTTACCAGCATGCCATTTATCCATCTTCTTGCAATTATAGAGTCCAGCCCACAAACAATAATATGAAACTCTAGGGAGAAAAAAAATTATTCAAAATCTATACTAATGCACATTTCCTAAGATGAGCAAAGAATTCTGTCCATAACAGGGACAGTGACTGGGGCTTAGCTATCTCCCCTAGATTACCTGTATCACACATGTATTTAAATTCTGTCTATGTGTTACTTCTACTTCCAGTATACTGTGGAAGACTAAAATAATTAGCAAGCCAACTACCAGGAAAAGCAGTGAGCAGCAACATCTGCAAGGTTCCCCTAAAGCACCAGTGGGTGTTTGCCAGGCAAACAAATTTCACTTACGTCGATAGAAGCTTTCATCCATGTCTTGAATCTTTTTAAAATATCTGAATGCAAGCCCAGTAAAGGAATATATTTATAGTTAAATTTACTGGTTTTTATTTGCTAACCTAAAGCCAAAATATTACCTAATGTATTACTATAATTCTATACAACACCTTCTAAAAAACTATGTGATCTGAGATTCAAATTCCCACAGCTGAAGCTGTAACACCTCACAAAACTAGTAAAGGGCACAATGGAATAGTCTGCTCTGTGTTTATAAACCAATGCCTCCTACCACTGCTTGCTCAAAACTCAGTGAATATCACAATATTGCACCTGCATAAAAAGACTCAGTGGAAAAATACAAACCAATTTCTGAGCTTTTCCCATGCAGATTCCCTGTATGCTAATGGCATGGAGAAAGAATTCTCAACTCACCAGCTGAATGAATGTGCTCTTTCTTGTATGAGAAACAGGATGGCAGCAAAATACTTTAGATACTCTCACCACCTCCAGAGTTTTCTAGGGTATTGAAGCCTCCAGGGCTTCTCTGTGAAAGGATACGGTACAACAGCACAGCTGGGAATGCGGCTGTTCAGGAATTCTGCTGCAACTTCTGCTTTTGGTCGCCCCACATCCTTCGGTCTGGAAAAACCCAAGCAATTCCAAATGCTTTATTTTAGCAGATCTTGTCTTTCCAACCTCTACACATTGCAATACTGAATTAAGAAGCTAATTTTTACTTTAAGACAAATTATTTAATTGGATAATATTAAGGCATCCAACCCAAACCATTCTATGATCCCAGTAAAGCATCAGATGTGAGAGTCTCAGAATTAACTATGGTTATCAGCACCAAAAAAATCCAGTGATTTTTCACTGTACTTGGATGAAAAAGGTACCAGAAAATCTGAGATCTGTGTGCATTTATTCCTTGGAGTCACCTTTTCCATTAGTCATTAGCTGTACTGGAATGGCAAGGAACATAGGTTGATTTTCTTCATGCCACAGATCCCAAAATAAGAAGGAATCACATGCAACATTTAGTTAATTCTGAGTACTATTGTGACGTGAAGGTCCAGTAATCTTTAATGACCTCTTGTCCAACCAAAATAATGAATACATTAACATGTTTTATTTAGGTACATTCAAAAAAACCCAGAAGTTAAACTGTGAAAATATAAAATATCACTCACCGAAACAAAAACTGTCGATTAAGGTTAGAAACATCTATAGTATCCATGTCAATAACATGGATCTGTCTGAAGCCAGACAGTGCCTGGGAAAAGAGAAGGTCAGCTTCATTTAACAGGAAATTAAATGCTCCAGAATTCATTCCAGATGCCAAAAGAGCAACCTTTGGAGGAACAAATATATTTGCTCCTGACTGCCTCTGCAGACAGGTACGTGGACATTCTTTGTTCAAAGGGGTTTTGCTGGGCTGCTAATGCTGGTATTTAGACAGATGAGATTAATAACATTCCAACAGTCAAAGACAATGCTCTCCTGAAGGCAATATTGCTTTGGATTACCTATTGATAACACGGGGAAGCCAACAATAGGCTGATCTATAAGGGGAAACTGAAGTATTCCTTCCTGGCTGGAGTAAATCAAAAGGCTCCATTGGGGAAAAAAAGCACAGAATTTAAACAAATACCATAAGCACCTCCATGCTTGGCAGGAATTGGAAAAACAAAGCTTAATTCCTTTAAAAGGCTTTTTTAAAAATTCCTGTAAATGTTTGGGACACTGACCATTTTCACAGTTGGCATAAATGAGTCTGGCACACTGACCCAGGTATCACTGCTCAAAACAAGGCAGCCATTCCTCATGGCATTCAGTGCTGAAGCAGAAGGCAAACACAAAAATCAGCTCCCTATCTGAACACACTGAACCTTGACAGAAGCTCTGCCTTGTCTCCATTTGCATGCAGGCCATCACTACATCTGGCAAATAACTTCACAGTAAAAATGCCTAAAAACTGTATTGTGGGTCTGATCTGATAAAGTAGTAACATCAGTCACACACAAAGAAATAATATGAACTGCAGTTAAAGGGAAATAAATGCTGTAAAACATGGGGTTTAGAGAAAATAAATGAGTTGTGATGCTCTGAAGTGACTAGAAAAAATATGAGTCATATACAAAATACGTTTTTTCCTTTAAGACTCCATCTTTATATATATAAAGACTTTGAAACTTTTCCCTTTACATTTTCTGAACAAACAGAGCTATCCCATGTATAATAGGGAATGCACAGAAATCCCTGTTCTTAAACAGAAACATGGGGAAGTAGAGCAATAGTCCAAACTACCAAACTCAAATGGATTGTAACAGTGATACAGTGAGATAAATGTGAGTGCTTGTGAGGATAAAATTCACAGTAAAAGGGTAATTAAATTCTTGCATTCCAAACAACACTTCTTGTAGCAGTAGGAGCATGATTTATCCTTGGTTGACTTCATTTCCCTAGATCTGGCAATTAGGGAAAATCACCAATATCAGACTGGATCTAGGGCTGCACATGAACTTTTGGTTACTCTTCATACAAAGCAGCTTGGTGTACCTCAAGACAAACTTTGAGATAGCTGAATAAATAACATGCAGCATATGAAAATGCCACCTTTCAAGTGCATTCTTCATCTTTATTGTCTGTGTCAACATGTATTTTACACATGTTGATTAGAACTTAAAATTCTAGTGGCTATATACAACTAAAACTGCAAAATTAGCCAATTAAAAAAGATAGTTTTGTCAAGGAAAAGAAAGAAAAAGAAACAGAGAAGATTGTAAGAAGAAAAGGGTTAAAACACAGTAATTACCAGGTTTTTCAGGAGTTCACATCCTAATCCTCCTGCTCCAATAACTAGTACTTTACATGTGCTTAACAAAAAATCAAGGGCCTGCAGAAAGCAGAAAACATAAAACAAAAAATTAGTACAATTTGTCCTTTGTTCCATAACCCTTACAAACACGTTACCATAAATTTTCAATGCCTAGTGAGTTACAGATAAAGCAACTTTGCATTTGCAGGAGTAACTACATGTTGAACTTTAATCAGTTGTTGACTTCATGCAGTTCCTACACCCCCACTTATAGAGAATCAGGACCTTTGCTGATATCAGTATATTAATTTTATATTACTTTTGACCATGAAAAAAGCAAGGTCCACTCCTATTATTATTTGGTTTAAGGTGATAATGCTTTCCTTCTTCAAATATTTCACTGATATATAATACAAAATAATTCTAAACAGAAAGACAGCGTTGCTGGACAGAAAGAATTGAAAATGTTAATATATAAATGCTTTCTATGAACTGTTCTACTTGACCCCAGTCTCCAGCTAGTAAATAATGGAACAGTACATTAAAAAGGTAACAGGAAAATATTTTCAAGCATAAGCTGTGAAACAAAATGTACAACAAAAGAAAAAAGGCAGAAGGAATACTTAAAACAGTCTACCTTACTACATATCTTATCCAGTTCTCAAAGTACTCATAATTCTCACCCGTAATTATTTAAAGTACTCATAATTAACACTAATTTCTTCTTTAGGTGCAATAAATTCCTCACTGTATCAAATCACTTAAAAAAGGAGATATAAATGCTGCTATTTTTCATGTGAAACTCAAAACCAGCATAATTCATACATTGCTATATATTTCTATATGATGACAGCAAGCTTGAAGTTGACAGTGTGCAACTTAAAAATACAAACTTATAAAAAGAACACAACATGTTCTTCTAGGATCATAATGTTCAATTGATTAAAAGAGCAGCTTTTCATGCAGCTTTAGTACCCACACATTGCTGGTGGTCAATTAATGAACCTGTTTACATCAATTTGCAACACACTCTACAGATATTTGATTGAAATGAAGTCTTTCTCACTTGAGTGCCTGGCTCGAAATCGGGATGTGTGAAAGGTCCAGATCGCTCCAGGAACTTCCTTACATGGTTCCAGCGACCTTCCCAGTCTGCAGAGTCCCCACACCCACCATCAACAGCCATTCTGCACAGAACACAGTAAATTCACTGCAAAATCAGACAGGAAAAGCCACACCTACAACTTTCTACACAAAGAGCACCTCAATTATTGACCATTCAGACAAATGCATCTGCATATTCTCTCCTGTAAGTTATGCACATGAGCATTTGCATGAGTGGGTTTTATTTGTGGAACCACAAAGCAGTAATATAAATGTGCACAGAGGGGAAAAACAACCCAGGCATTTCAGTAAACTCACTGATTTAAACGTTACTAGTAAAAGCTGACCTGCAGTGAAAAAAGGGTCTACTCTTATTTTATTTCCCTCAAATTTGAAGAGGACACAGGAAAAGAATTTGTTCCTTTAGATTTTGAGGTGATGGTTTTTTCATCAGTCAAGTCTTGTATCTTTTTTTGACAGACTTATCAATCTGTAGCTGCAATTGTGAGGCTCTGAATAAATTACAGTAACGTGCCCCAACATCATCCTCTGAATCTTCAGGGTAGTTTATTTAGACAAATATTTTTAAAAGACATTTATCTTGAATGTTCTTCACCCTCAAGTGGTACTATGGAATTGGAACTGCCCCATTTTTCAGGCATCCCCAATCCTGTCTGCAGCAACAGTCTCACTTGAAAAAAAGGAATGTTTGCAGTTATCATCCTTTAAATTTTCAAGGCAAAATTTTACATCAAATACTCCACTGCCCTTTTCTCCTTTTGCAGGTCACTTTTAATAGTACATAATATAGATTTAAATTTTCAAGAGACTTACTGGAATAGTTCAAAATCAGCTCTCAAGTAATTTTCTACTATAAGACCAACACCTACTTCCCTATTAAATAAAAAGGAGTTCCAATCAATAAATATGATTATGTTCTATGTTAATATGAAACTAAGCTCATTATAAAAGGGCTCTGCCAATCCTGAGTAGCAAAGGATCAGCCACCACTGATAAAGAGTTCTCTGCTTTCTCCAGTGAAGCAACATGAAAAGGACTTATCTAAGAACTCTTGGGTAATGTTTAGAATTTATTATAATTTCCTCGTAACTCATCTCAAAAGGTAAATGTGGTGAAAATATCCAGAATGAGTTCCTTTATCTTCACAGAATTCAGAACTTGGATAACACAGTATACTGACAGTAAGTGAACTTACAGGCAACTGATTTTGCAGAAGATTTTCAGTAACAAGGAAAAACTTCTCTAAACTGCAGGAATAAATAAATCATAATTCACCTGCAATGTCCCTGCCCATGGCAGAGGGTTGGAACGAGATCATCTTTAAGGTCCCTTCCAACCCAAACCATTCTAGGATTCTGTGCTAATTTGATGGCAGACTGAACTCTCCTCATTAACTGTCGAGGGAAGTTACTACATGAGCAGTTAAATAAGACCTACAAAAATTATTTGAACTCATAAGGGTCTTTCGACCTCAGCTGCACTTTCATATCTCCTCCAGTTTTCACAACAATGTGAAAATACACATATTTTACATAATGGGAAATGGTGTAAATAAACACAACACCCTCTCTGCAGAAGCCCTCACCTGCTGTACACCAGATTTCAAGAGGTGCATTAAGCACTGACTTAAGCAAATAAAATAGGTCAACAGACATCACAAAAACTGCTTCTATAGATATTGTAGTTTTTAGCATTTCTGGCAATGAGTGTAGAAGCTGTGTTTGGTGACATTAAGAACACTTTTTTTATTCTTTTATAAACAGCTAAACAGCAGCACTCCTTTCCTGCTTAGATACGTATTTTCCTTCCTAAGTGATAAAAATGATAGGATCTAGTTTCACTTTT
The DNA here is from genome assembly GCA_024734555.1 of Trochalopteron elliotii. NCBI lineage: Eukaryota > Metazoa > Chordata > Aves > Passeriformes > Leiothrichidae > Trochalopteron > Trochalopteron elliotii. The sequence continues at coordinate 413,126 of JANPWX010000333.1, forward strand.
GTAATTATACTACAGTTCATTTTTTAGAGGGCTGGACATTGTGGAGATCTGAAATACATCATTAACTCAACGTGAGATTTTATGTTTTATTCCAGAGACCGTTTTTTCAAGTGTTTTTTTGTGCTATTACAGCATAACAAGAGTTCAACAACATACTTATTTATTTCATTGAGTTATTTTCATTTTAAATTTTGTCTGACATATCAGAGCACCACAGTCCTTACATTGCTTTAAGCTCAGACTTTTCCCTGCCACCTTCACACCTCCACAGCTCCATGCTTTTGGGGGACTTGGCATGCACCCCTCCCATCCCACATGCCCAGGGAATGTCGTGACCCTCATCCCGACACACATGCACTGCCCGTGCCCAGGAAGGCCAGCCTGGTCACCCTGGGGTAGAGGTAATCAAGCACGTGGAATGGAGTAGTTTAAGGGATGGAAGCAGATGATGTTAAAGATTTCTCAACATTCGTTTTCACGGCCTTTAAGGCAGGTGCGTAGATTTTGAAGAGTTTTAACGCGCAGAGACAACTGTTCTGCAGTCTGAATTTTTTAATTTTCGGCCAAAACTTAAGTCACCTGCTTCTAGCCTAGAGGCTCTCCCAGATCCCTGACCGGCAAGGCAGCTTTCCCCCCTCTCGTCACCAAGCTCTTCAGCACACCATGCCAAGCTGCGAGCCCGCAACTCCCCCCGCTCCGGGGCAGCCCCTCGCTCCTCTCCCCGGCAAGTTCCTCTCCTCCCCCAGTCCTCGCTGCTCAAGGGCCCTGCCCCACCTACGCCACCTTTCCTGGGGCTCCCTCCTCCTTGCCCGCGCCTCCCGCGGGCCCCGCGGCCTCCTCCCAGCCCTCAGCTCCTGCGGGGCTGCGGCTCGCCCTCACCTACCCCCGCCCCAGCAAGCGCTGCCCCTGCCCCGCTCGCCCGCAGCCCCGCACTAACCCATCCGCCAGCAGCTCCTCTAGCCTCCTTCTTTTCTTCTCCCTAAAAGAGAGAGAATAAAAGAAGGGTCAGTATCGCGCTACAGAGACCGGGGAGGAGGGAGAGGGGGACCCCGGGCCCGGGGCAGGGCCGGCCGAGCACACACATACAGGGCACTTACGGTTCCTCACCATCCGCCATAGTTCCCTCTGCTTCCCACAGTGCCCCGCGAGCGGCGGGTGGGGCCGCGCCCGCCGGGCTGAGCGCGGCCTGGGCTGTGAGGAGAGTGGGGAGAGTGGCGATAACCGGCACAGATACACGGCCGGGATACCCCCGATCCCTCATAACCGGCGCCGACACACGGCGGGGACCTTCCCGGACAGCCCCGACCCCTGACAGCCGGCACCGATATACGGCCCGAACACCCTCGATCCCTCGTAACAGGCACCGATACACGGCCGGGACCCTCCCGGACACCCCCGACCCCTGACACAGAGAATCCCTCCCGTCCTGCCTGTCCCCACCCTCATGATCACGATCAAGGATCTCCCTGCGCCTGCCTCTCATGATCACAGAGACATGGAATGGTTTGGCCTCAAAGGGACCTCAAAGCCCATCCTGGCCCACCCCTGCCATGGGCAGGGACACCTTCCACTACCCCGGGTTGCTCCAAGCCCCAGTGTCCAACCTGGCCTTGAACACTTCCAGGGATGGGACAGCCATCTGGGCACCTTCTCTGGACAACCTGTGCAGGGGCCTCACCACCCTCACAGGGAAGCATTCCTTCCTAATATTTAATCTAAACCTACTGTCATCAGTTTGAAGCCATTCCCCTTTGTCCTATCACTCCAGGCCTTTGTATGTAGTCTCTCTCCATCTTCCTATCAGCCTCCCTTCAGGTACTGGAAGGCCACAATTAGGGCACTCCAGAGCCTCCTCTTCTACAGGCTGAACCATCCCAATTCTCTCAGCTTTTCCTCATAACAGAGCTGCTCCATCCCTTGAATCATCTTGGTGGCCTCCTCAGGACTCAGAACTTCCTGGGAGCCATGGAGGGGATCCTCAGGGACAAAGTGTGTGGAGATCACAGTGCCTTAAAGCCTTCAGGAAGGCTGGAACCCAAATGTGATCAGGTTCAGGCTGGTCACTGCCTGCCACAATGGCTTTTGTCTTATCAGCACTCCCTGGGCAAGGCCTGGGCAGAGACTAGGAATAAACCAGAACAAGTGCAGGCCAGGAAGCAGATGAGCAGGACAAACTTGGGCCATGCTCAAGGCTTGGCATCCCAAACTTGAGGGATGTAAATCCTTCACAGATGGAAGTGAGAAGTAAGACACTGTGAGAAGTGCCAGGCTGCTTACATTTTGAGAAGGATTTTGATGCTTGGTGTGGTAGCGCAACAAATGCATGGTGCTGTGTGATGCACAGACAGCCTGTGCTCGAGCCATGAGGTGGGAAATCCTGAAAACACAAGTGTTCCAACATTAACTGCTGGGGTCAAAACACCACAGCTGCAGGCACCAACCTTTCCCTCCAAAGGCACAGTCACCCTGTTGCCCATTTTAGGAGCTATCTAAACACAGTTTGGTTTAGAAAGGAGACATTGTTTAATCTGCGCACGCAGAAGTTTCCACAGATCAGGCACCCCAAGGGGTAAAAAGTTCCACCTGTTATGTAGTAAAATTTACATGAACCCGCCTATACAGTACCTATTCTCCGCCCTCCTAATGCATATTTATTTAGGTGATGTAATCTTACGCAATGCCTGAAACCCAAAGTTCTTTTTTTCATTAGGCAAATTCTGTTGCAGAAATTATCAGACGACATCAGTTACTCTCCAAAAGGTGAGAAAATTCAGCCTGAAGGCATAAAATTCAGCTTGAAGACACCAACCCCACTAGCAGAGCCCCCCTGCCATGGGACACCCCGCAGTGCCTCCCTGACACTTCTCGTGGTGCCCTCCCCACTCATCCCTCGCTTCACAGATGATGCCAAGTGGCTTCCCCACGTGAACGCTCAACGTGCATCACCACTCGCTGAAGGAACAATGAATTTACAGCGATCATTGACAGCGGCCCCTGTCAGCTGCCAGCCCTGGGCGGTGACACACGCCTGTCACTTGTGCTGCTGCTGCTGCTGCTCGTTCGCTGGCGGGTTCAGCAGCGCGGAGCGGCGGGGCCGGACCGGAGCGGGGCCGGTGTCGGTACCGCTGTCGCTGTCGGTACCACCGTCGCTGTCGGTGCGGAGCCGCCCCGGGGCGGTGCCCGGCTCTCCCGCTTACACGGCCT
>JANPWX010000333.1:416417-493629 GCA_024734555.1 Trochalopteron elliotii
GCCCGGCTCTCCCGAGCCTGCGCGGCGGCGGCGGCGGCCATGGAGGTGCAGGTGGCCCCGCTGCGGGCCTGGGACGATTTCTTCCCCGGCTCGGACCGCTTCGCCCTGCCCGACCTTAAGGACATCTCGAAATGGAACAACCGCGTGGTCAGCAACCTGCTCTACTACCAGACCAACTACCTGATGGTGGCCGCCGCGCTCGTCTCCATCGTGGGGTCAGTGCGCGGCCTCGCGGGGCGGCCGGGCAGGGCCGGGGCCGGCGGGGTGAGGTGGCCCCGATCCCCGGGCGGAGGGTTCTGCGACCCGGCCCGGTGCCACGGGAAAGGGCCCGGCCGGCCCCGGGAGGGATGTGAGAGTACAGGGGAGAGCTGCTTTTTCCCTTCCTCTTTCTCCTTTTCCCCTCTTTTCTCCTTATCCTCTTCCACTCTCCTTTCCCCCTTCCCGCCCCTCCTTAAACCTCTGGTGTCGTTTAAAAATGTAGAGGCCTTGGTTTACAGCCTCCCTTGGCGGGGGGGACTCCGTGTTTGTGGTGTGTTGGTGGGGTGTGACCGGTCCCTGTTGGTTATCTCCCTTTCCCACGGGCTGCTCCTCCAGCCCCGTGCCCCGGGGGCTGCGGACACCGCGCCGGGCGGAAGGCAGCGATGCTCGGGGTGCGGGATGTCGCTGCTCGCGGAAATCGGAGCCGCATCCTGCGCAGCGATCTGTGCTTCCTCCTGAACCTGCCCGGCAGGGCTGCTCAGGCTGAGACACGCTTGGCTTTGAATTTAAAAAAAAAAAATGCATAGATAAATTCTGCTCCCTGTTACTCTAAAGTAATGTTCAGGGCAAGCCGTTCTTAGTTTTGAACCAGCTCTTACCGAAAAGAATTTGCTATAGAATAAATAAGGTACCCCTTCATTTCGTTTTGGTGGCTAGGATTCAGACCTTTGAGGTAGGACCATCTGCTGGTACAATGTTGTTTCACACCCAGCATTCCTGAAGGGAATCAGGAAATAACCTTATAATCACCTTCTGAATCAAAGGCTATGTGACTCTATTTCAGGTATTGCTCTAGGATCTTTGGTCAGAAAGCTCTTAAGCAAGACATGCAGCAGAAATGATGATAAAGCTTTTAATATGGAAACTGAAATACTCCACTCTTCTCAACAAGCTGTGCACAAATGCTTAAGTTGGAGAACTGCCCAGCCACCAGGCCAGAGTGGCTTTGGCTGAAGTACATCTTATCTCTTATGTTGTGGAGGCTTAAAATTATTCCCCTAAATCAATTTTTTTGGGGGGAGGGGTAAGCATTCTGCATCCTGTTAGGGCTTCTGAAGCTGCTGACCCAGCACTAAGTTGATAAAGATTCTCTGGCTCACAGGGGACTTTGACCTATGCTCTGTGGAAGGATAGGCTCAGAATCCTGCATTTTCTTCTTGATGCATATGATGGTTTGAGGTTCAGTATAGTGGCATAGGCCTTGTTCTTATGTACTTTGGTGGGGATACGTTGCAGTGATCTTTACAGACTATTAGGCTGGCAAAATGAGACTTCCATGGTCTTGCTGTTCTTCTGCCACTTTGTTCTAGACTTGTGTGTTCATTACCCTTGTTTAGCAGCACGATGCTGTAGCCAGCTCTTGATGAACAGGTAAATCACAGTGTCCCTGGAAAGCAGGGAGACAGCTCTTCTGCCCAAGAAGATGGGAAAAGAATGTAAATATTTCTGGTATCTCCAGTCATAAAACAAGGATTGCAGCAGCATTTACTCACCCTCCTAAATTCCCCCTTTTGAACTCTTGATTGCTTTTCTTCAGACCAAGGAAGATTTTTTTCCCACTTATTTCCTACTAATCTGCTGAGGTGGGAGTTGGAGGAGGAAGAGAGCCACAGAATATGGAAACTAATATCAGAACTGCAGTTATAATATATTAATATTGAGTGATAATCCTCTGTGTTCAAAACTTATGGATGAACAAGACCTGAAGTAGGATCTTAATCTCAAATATTTTTTTTATTGCATATCTCAGTCTTTGGTATATTATGAACCTGATTCTTCTAACACAGAAATAAAATCGTATGGGAGAAGAATTCTAAAGGAAATGGGATAATACCTCAATAGATAAAAAGTATCCATTTCTTTTAATAAAATTATTTTTCATTTGGCCTGACTGTGGCTTTGGAAGAAAGGTGAAGAAAGTTCTCCTGATAAATTTAAAATGATGACTAAGTTGTCTTTCACTTCATTCTGTAATGGGCAGGATAAATGATGAATCTCCTGATAAATGATGAATCATGGCTTTTTAGGAACTCCAGGGCTGTGTCCAGGCCTAAGGGCAGGATTATTGGAACCACTAATGGAGTGGTCTTCCTGTGATAAAAACTAAACTTAGCCTATGACCAACTCTACCTGCTCATAAACCATCTAATTATATAGACAGCCTTGAAATGCAAAGATGATATTTTCAGCTGTTGCAATACTGTGGTTGTGCTGGGCTGACACAGAAATTGTAGCCTACAGCTTTCTTGATGCTGGAAATACAGTGCTCTGTGCCACAGCTTTAGTTTACTGCCCCTCCTACAACAGAGCTGACCTCTCCAGCCTTTTACCTTCTCTCCACAAGGTGTAGAATAACCTTACCATGAGCATAGTGGAATTATAATGATCTTTACTGCATCGTGTCCCTGCCTTTCTCCCTCTGTTTGCCTTCTCCTGTAGCTACCCTTACCTGTAAATGAAGTTCTGTGCTTTGTAATAATGCAGATTTTACTTTCAGCCTACAGGGCTGGGTAGAAAATAATAAATCAATGAACAAGAAACTAAAACTTGTAAATTAGTGCCACTCCACAAATACAGGCTGGTGGTGGCAGCCACACTCTCTCCCTGCAAATTGCTTTAAGAAGGACTCTGGACTTGTTTGCTTTTTCTTTTTTTCCCCCCCTCCAACTCTGGTGCAGTAGATTGCTGATAAAAACCAAGATCTTGACAAAAGTCTTCCCTTTCTCCTAGTTACAGAGGAACTGGACTCCCTGTTCTTACCCTGAGCCAGGGCCCTGCCATTGTGAGTCCTGTATGAATTTTTATTAAAATCAGGGCCTTCAGTGCCTCCCACATCTTTGCAACTTCCCTCAAACAGTCAATTTGGTTAATAAGTGAAATTCTTCCACCTACTCCAACAAGGCCTCTCTATCATGTAGTTCAAACTTAACTACTTTAAATTAATGTAATTTCATCTAAGCTTTTGTTGCCATGTACTTGTTAAAAATCAGCTTCTAAATCTGACAGTTTTAAAAAAGCATGCTGAATTTTGGAATGCTGCATCAGAGAGCTCAATTCTGTGTTGGAATAATGTTCTCCTTACAGCCTGAGGTTTGATGCCTCTTTCCTTTGACACTTCTTCAAAGGTTGTACTGTCCATCTGTACAACCACAGCAGTCAACAACTGTGTCATGGTTTTTTTTTCCATGTTTTTTCCCCAGACCACCACCTTAGCTGATGTACTTGTAGTGATTCCCTTTGCTGAAAAAGGCTCCAGGGCAGCAAAATGTTTCGTTTCTCTCATGCTTGAGAAAAGATTAAGAACGAACAAGCAAAACACATAATTTTAAAACATGTTGCATAATAATATTGGTGCATAACTTCATAAAGGTCTGGCAGTTCTGCAGGCAGGAATCTTTCTCTTGTTCTCAAAGCAGTGCAGGTGAGCAGCAGTAGGTACAGAGGCATTGCTAAATCCATGGATGCAGAGGGCTATCCCCCAAGAATTTTTTTTTGTGCTAGCTGTAATTACAGTTCTATAACCTCAGTGAAGCTCAAAGTATGGGGAGAGAGAGGAGGCAGAACTTCATCTTTCAAGTTATTTAAATTAATACAAATGAGCACATTTTAGTGCTCTAACCTGCCCACTGCTTGGGCCGTGGTGGAGCAAAAGGCCTTCCAAGAAGGAATTTTCATGCTTATTTCAGCCTAACTGAGCTGCTCTAAATAAAAAAAATGTTCTCAATGACTGCCAGGCTCCTACTCAGTGCCTTTGTTCAGACTTGCCTGGTCACATGCGAAAGAAACAGATGTGACAGCAACTGCTGAATAATCACCCCAAGACAGTCATCTAAAATGGAGATGATATGAGGATGGAGCTATCTTGTTTTGCTTTTTATGGGGCCTGTCCTATTTCTGGGCTTGTGCTGCTGGAGGCTACTTGCCTTACACAAAGGATGTGCCTTGCCAAGCTCTTTTTTCCATATGCTACAGCTGTATGTCCTCCCCCTCTCCTGCTGTAAGGCTGTGTACAAGTGTGCAGGTATGAAACAACCTGACAAGAAGAGGTGATGTGATAACTCACTGAAAGCAGAGCTTTTTGTGTTTTCCTGCTCCTGTGTGAGAATTCTGACCTGTTTTGTGATGCATGTAGGGCAGAGGCTAGAAACACAAATCTAGTTTAAAAGAAGAAAATATTTCATCTTCATCTGTTTCTGCTGGCCAGGGGTAGCTGCCAGTTCTTCTTCCCACACAACTGCACCCCCAGCATCCCTGCTCTCCTGAGGCTGCTTCTACCAATACAAAGTCCTACTTGACACAGGACAATGCCCCTGTCCCTGCAGCCATCCAGGATGTTTCTTCTCATGTATTTGTTTTCCCTCTCTCTGCTTTGTATCTAGGTGGGTGCTGAAGGAAACTGAATCTGGGCGATGGCTTTTCCTTGTCACCTTGTCCCAGCTGTACTGGGGGTCACAGCATCCCACCAGGGTTGTAGCTTGTCACCACAGAAAACAAAGATCATCCAGCTGGGCTGTTGGAACCCCCAAATGCTGTTAGTCCTGCCACACTCACTGCTTTCAGGGTCAGAGAAGTTAGTGGGGTTTATGTCCAACCCTAAAAGAGTTTCTTTTCCCCTAAGTCCTCTAAGCAGTATAAACTCAAGTCACTGTACCCTTGCCATGCTGATAGTTCTGTGCATTACAGTTTTAGGCATTTGAGGTCTCATAAATGCCTGCTAAAGGGAATTATATTTAGAAAGTATCTTGTAACATACTTAATGGCTGGTCACTTATCTTTTCTCTGCATCTCTGAAAGACTTCCAGCCTGCTTGCCTGAGCACAAATTCGTCCTGTTGTGCTCTGACCTCTGTATAAATAAGGCCAATATCAGTGTTGGTGATTCAACAATAAAGTGACTTCTAAAGCTGTTACACAGCTCTCTTTTCCCCCAGTCTGTTCTAAAATTACATATCCCTGTTTTTTCCTTTTCAGTTTTTAGCTATTGTGTTATCGAGAGCAGCGTGCCAACAGATCTGAGTGAAACTGTGTAATGGAGTTCTGCCTTCCTGAAGACTGCCATTGTTGTAGAAGAATTTTCTCTATATGAATTTCTGGGATCTTAGATAGTGCTGTGGGCGAGTCAAGCAGTAAAGGGTGGCTTTGGCATGTGACACCCTATCCAGCACTGTAATCACCAGTAGTGAAGTGTATGGACACATGGCTGATAGTCTGAATACTGGTTTTCAGTGGCAACTGCAGTCCCCATCTGTGTTCGTGTGGCTCTGAATGCCTTCACTTGATACTTGTGCTCACTGTTCCCTTGTACACGTTGGAATGCAGCCCACTTCAGAAAACATGTGATTGAAATCACTTTCCTCAGAAAAGAGGGATCTTCTGAATGCATTCTCCCCTCACCCCTCTTCATATCCCTTACAGCCAGTCAGTTACACGGAGCCTGTGTAACACCAGAAAGAACTCTAGAGCAGAGAGGTCTTTGTCTCTTCCTTATAAATATGGAGGGATGGTTCTTCACCACAAGTTTCTGAAGGTGTAATAAGAGTAACAGGAATCATAGGGATGATAAGGCTTTGAGAATATTTTCCAGGCACATGGAAAGTGTAGATTGGAGTTCTGCCTAGATCTTTGTTACTTCCAGGATTATCTTGTCCATGGATTTTTAGCAACAAAAGCAGATGGCTGTGAGCTGTGTGAGTTTGGCCATTTCTACTCCAAGACAGCTGAGGTGTGGAGGTGAATCCTGCTTTAAGAATCCCTTATGTCCAGTAGCACATTTATAACCCAGGCACCAGTGTGGTCCAGTCATGAGTTACCCTCCTCCTGCTGCAAAGGAGCGCAGATGAAACTTATTTCTTTCCAGAGCAATGCTGTTCACTTTTTCCAGCCTGGAAACTTTAGATTGACAATTCAGAGCTAAATATAATCTGGCTGGCTACAGAGAGTGACTCAAATGCAACAAGCAAGTCCTGCCTGTCACCACTTCCAAAAAGCCTGATTGGCTTCTCAGCATGAGTAGCAGAAGCAGGTGGGGAACTACTCTGAATTTTAATCTTTTTCTGTCCAGTTGTTCCATCTCCTGTTGGCACAACTAACTCTAAGAATCAAGAGACAGTCCTTGCTCTGAAATAATTTTGGGGGGGTTCTTATTGCTCCAGGAAAATGCTGCCTAGTGCTCCAGGTAGAGTGTTGGCAGATTTCTTCCGCCTGGGCAGGATGTGAAGCACAGACCACAAACCATAACATCCTCCCTGGCAGTGGGGAGGAGTGGTGAGTCACTGGGCATGGTGGCTTTGGAGCAGCAGGATGAGCTGCAGAGTCTGCAGGAGTAAACCTTGAGTATGTCTGGCTTTATCAGGGTGGTGTCATGCTGCTGCCAGAGTTGTAATAGCCCGGAGGCCTCAGCTACTGTGTAATCAGATCAGTGCATGCAAAAGCCAGAAAATCAGAATGCACATGAATTCACATAACTTAATACTATTGAAGTGAAATGCCATAGAGCCTGGACTCGGGGTGAGTACAGAAACAAGCTCAGCAAAGTCATTGCTGAACACTTGATTCTGAACAAGCTCTAAATACTTGGGAAAGTGGTTTGAGCAGGTGACGTTCTTGCCTTCATCCCAAAAAGGGACTTGCTGTTTATAGTCCAAAGCTGATCCACTCGATGGCTTGGTTTGCTTGGAAACTCTGATAACAATAACAGAACACAAACCTCAGCAATCACTATCTTGCCAGGCCTGGCTCTTTTTCCTGTAAGGCCTTTTTCACGTGCTCCAGTTCCTTCTGAATCTCAGGGATGCTTGCTTGGGACTGGCTTCCATCTGTTGTGCTAAAAGTGGTGAGCTCCTTTTGCAGGTTTATACAATTCTTTTGTTTGAATGTAAACCAATGAGATTTATTCAGAAATGAGAAGTAGTGAAGTAACTTCCTTTACTCAGTGTTCTACCTTTCCCATTTTGCAAACCTAGACAAGATAGCAGGAAGAACTAGTTCATCTGAAGGCCTAGCCTGAGCCTGGTTTTGATCACATGAAGGGAAAAGATCAGTCGATGTTGTCTCCATCTGCTGTCTGGATATGCTGACTCTAGGTGTGATATCAAATGAGCTGATTGCAGAGGTAGGAGGGACCCTGGTGGGAAGTTCTTCTGTGATGATGTGCTGCAGAAACTCACCATCCTGAGCTAAGCTCAGGAAGAGAACATAAAGATTATCCAAATTCAACGCTAAGGGTTTTTCTTGAGTTGTGCTTTTTACTTTATTTAGCTCCTGCTAAAGACCTTGGTGAAGGTCTTGACAGCAGCAACTGCCTTTTCAATGCCTTACCTCCCTAGTAACATTACCACTGAGCTGGCCGATCCCATATGGACACAAGTCCTGAAGGTTCTGAAACTGAACTCTTGGTTTTGTTGTTCCTCTCCTCTCCAGGTTTCTGAGTCCCCTGAACATGCTCATTGGTGGCACCGTGGTGGTGCTGGTTTTCCTGGGCTTCGTGTGGATGTCACACAACAAGGATATACTCCGCAAGCTGAAGAAGCAGTACCCCACCACGTTTGTCGTGGCCATCATGCTGTCTAGCTACTTCTTGATCTCCTACCTGGGAGATGTCATGGTGTTCATGTTTGGGATCACGCTTCCTCTCCTCTGTAAGTATTTGTTCTCTTCTTTGGGAGGGGGGGGTAGATGTGTGTGGCTTGAGCTTTCTCAAACAAGTCTGCAGAGTCTTAAGTCAGCTGTTAACTTTGCTGTCTGTGTTTAGATGGTCCCAAAACAGAAACAGGGGGAGGGCACACAAAGGAGCACAAGCCATCTTTAATGTTATAATTAAATGGGTCCCTGTGGTTACTTGAGCAGTCATTGATACATCATCATCCTCCAGCTCTGTCATGGTGCTGGGATGTATCCTAAGTGCTGCAAGAACTCTGCATTCCTTGGGCATTGCCAATTCATGAGTGTGTTTCTGTCATGCAGTGATGTTTGTCCATGCTTCCCTGAGGCTCCGGAACATACAGAACAAGCTGCAGAACAAGATGGAGGGGATAGGCTTGAAGAAGACCCCGATGGGCTTCATCCTGGATGCTCTAGAACAGCAGGAAGATAGTATCAACAAACTGGCTGACTACATATCTAAAGTGAAGGAGTAAGCAGCTGCAACGTGGCATTTCTGCCTGTTGCAGGGGTGTAGTTGCTATTTACTATTGTTCAAGCTTGCTTTCAGTTTATGTACAAAACAGGAAATGCATGTGGTACAGGTTAATAGTTGCAGGATACAGGTATTCCAAGGTCTTCAGGGCTCCTCTAAGAACAGCAACTTTTTTTCTATTGTATAGCAAGATGTTCTGGTGTTTACACAAATACATACTAACTTAACCATGTTTGCTTGTCTCTTCTTCTGGGGGTAGAGGAGGAAGAGGTGGAAACCTATGGAATGCAATCTCTCAAACTGTCTTGTAGCAAATTGGTCTATTAAAGCAACATCCCTTTCATCTCAGTTCTAAAATATTGCAGTTTAGCCAGGTTATGCTGGGTAGCACCTTCCAGATGCTCAGGTGAGCTGGAATATATCACAAGCAGGTATCTCTTGCATCCTCCAAATCCCTCCCTTGAGTGCTCTGTATTACAGAGATCATGTTACCAGCCTAACTGGCACGTGGTAAAATTGTGCAGTGCTTGTACCCAGTCTGGGTTCCTGTCCTCACCTCACAGCCCTCCTTTAGCAGCCCTGAAACAGTCTAAATAGCTGGAAGCATGAAGAGTATACATGGCACTGCCTGCCAGTCCCAGTAACATTTACCTTCAGGCTCTCCAAAATCCTCATCCACAGAACTGCTCCCCTCTGTAGGAGAGCCAAACTTCCTTGTGTACCAGCTAAACTCTGGCCAAGCATGGGAGAAAAAGAGGTTGGATGAGCTGGGTTTCTACCCCATTGATGTTTTTAAATACTGCTACTTTAGGACTTACCTGCTTTAGTCTGCACAGGCTGTTTGTAGATGGAGGTGTATGTGTGTTCTTGAGCATGGGTCATCCTTTTCTTTCTTCTCACCCAGAATACAAAGAACAAGATCTGTTGACTCTGTACTTCCAACACTCCTCAAAGGAATAAACTGGATTTCAGGTTTACGAGTAAAAGCAATAAATGTCAAGATACAATTTTTGAAAACCCATTCCAAATTCATGAAGGTATTTGCCTGTTTAAACTCCTGATGTTGAAAGCAGTGTGGGGGATTCTTTTATATATACACAATTTGAATGCCAGCTCTTATGGAATCATCTTGATAACAGGAGCTTACCAACAACAGGGGGGAAAGTTGTCCAGGTGAGACTCCATTTCAAATATTCTTGCATTTCTCTTTTCTAATGAAGTAATTAATTTAACAAAAAAGCAAGGATCCTTAAGTTGAAGCTTTTATGTAACTTGCCATGCTGTTTTCATAGTGAACTGTGTAGAACTCTGAACATGTCATTCCATTTAAGTGTTAAGGTGATCAGTATTTATCAAAAATGTCTGTATATTCCAGCTGAAGAGTCAATGGCCTGTTCCTCACTTGTAGCGCATGGTCTTTGTTTTTTGGAAACTGTTTCCACACCTAAAGAACATAGTAGCCTATGACTTCATCGTTACAGTAGCATTTTAAAAACTGCACAGTTATGAAGAAAAATAAATTCTAATGGTTGGAAACATGAGCTTGTGCCTGTGTCTGTGGTTGGGGTGGTGGGAGATCTCCTGTCACCCTGGGGCTCGTGCCACAAGCCTGTGCTGGGGATTAAGCTGCTGGCTCTGACTGCTCTGTGGCAGCTTTGTTGAGGCCCAAGGGACTTCTGAGCTGAAATGTTCCAGCCTTGCTCTTGCATCCTTAAAACAGCTGCTCTACAGAGGTGGAATACTTATGGTATTTCTTCATGCAGTTTTGGTCTCTTATATAACTCTACTTAAGTGGGATTTCACATTTCTGTTAATTACCTGAGAGGGATTTCTGCTTCTAGGATTACTGGGAGCTGTGCCTTGAGCAGTATTAGTACCAGCTCTGCTGCAGTCAAACCAATGGTGTGACCTCTGTGTCTGCCTCCTTCCTCCTGTGATCACTGAGAGGCTGCTCGGTGGGAGAACATGGATCAGAGCAGAGTTTCACAGGTCATGCTCTATCCACCCTGGAAATTCGTGTTTGGCAGCTTCTGGGTGTAGCAGTAATTGGCAGCTTGAATTGGAGAATGTAAAGTGCTATATTATATATTCCTTTGTGCTTCCCTGTCCCAGCTGCTGCAGTCTGAGCTGCAGCAGCCTGGCCTTGAAGCCAGTCTGGAGAGCAGAGTGTTCCAAGAGCTTTCCTGGGGAGTTACTTGGTGCATTTGTCACTTGCTGCCGTGCTCTGTGCATGGGCTCGTTTGGAAGTACCAAGCTTCTTCCTTTCCTACTCTTCTTTACAAAAAGAGAGGGCTGCAATGAAAATTACTTCCATTTTTTATGTTGCTTCCCTGTTATGTGATACTTGCTCTCTCTTGGGCAATACAGAGACCACCTTTCCCAAGTTTGGGGCGTTACATTTGCCAACAGAAGCAGAGAAGTGAGAAGAAGTGAGAAGGAACTTCACAAGTTTTGAAGGTGGAGATTGGAAAGAGAGCAGGTGATAGGTACCAAAAGGACAAGAACAAATGCAAATTTGAACAAGTGATAGTAGAGACTACCTTGGATTCAAGAGGTCCTGGACATTGCTGATACTACAGGACTATTAAAATAAACATGGGAAGGGGGAGCAGGGTGGAACAGGGATTTAGCTGCCAAGGGAAGGTTGCTAAGAGTTACCACTCAGAAATTAACTGACTAGAAGGAGTCAGGAACTAGGAGCTCCTGCCAGGAGCTACAGAGCTGTGCCTTTGGATCAAGCAGCCACAGGAAGGTGCATTTTAGCACAGGGAAAGCCTTTGTTCTTTCCCTGTGCATTATAGCTTTGAAAAACAAAGAAAAAAGCCCCTAAACAATTGGTCTCTCATGGATGTATTTTACAAGAGTGTGACTTACCTGCAGCTGCTTTACAAGAAAGAAAGCAGAAGAACTTAATGTGATTATAAAGAGGGAGGAGAAAAAAAAATTCACAAAAATATTAAGGAAAAATTAAATTGTGTATATACAAATTGTGTATATACAAAACCAAGAGGTTTTACCTCTTCAAATCCAGCCCTGCCAGGATGTGACCTCCTATTTACACATCATACTAGGAGGAATGAGGAGTTTCTTAAACCCCTGGAAAAGAGGTGAGGCTCATCCTCCTGCCACAAAAACAGCGTGGAGAGAGACCTAAAATGGCATTTCAGTGCTCTCCAAGGTGGCTGCAATTAAGGATTGCAGTAAGACAGAGGTGAATCACAGGGAATGAACATCACACTTCTCAAAGCAGAGCATGGCATCATCTTTTAAATGCTGATGAGGTGCAATACCCACTAGACATTGTTCTGAAATAGAGCTTGGAAGGTGTTTGTTGTACCAGAGCAGTCGTTCTGTCTGTCAGTGCTTTGCTAGCAATGGAAGTGCTGCACACATCTTACAGAGAGAGCTTTATTTCGTTTCTGTTTCCTTAGCCTAAAAAATGAAGCTGTATACATGGAATCCAAACACATTTCTCATGGACAAGAGAGTAATAAAGTAGCATGTGTGTGAAAAGAAAGATAAAGCACAGCGTGTTCCTGCAGAATCTGGCAGCAGAAGGACAACGTGGAAGCAAAATAGTTTGCTGACAAACTAGAAAGACAAGGTTATTGATGCCTCTGAGAAAATACTCCCACAACAAACTGAAGCCTCCAATCCACTTGGCAGACAGATGGCAGCGGGATTGTTTGATACCTGATGGAAACACTCAGCACTGACTTTTCCCATGCCAGCCGTTTTCACCACACTGATACAAGTGTGCACTGCAAGCTTTGTTCCCAAAGAGTTGAATACACCACCTGGGTTCTGCAGAAAACATCTGCTGAAACAGTTGTAAGCAAAACTTGAATAAGTCCTTATTCCAAGTTGTTTTCTTCAGGTCAGTCTGGTCTCTCACTCCAGTTGCTTTGGCAACGGCACCTGGGCAAGGACATGAAAGATTAGGAGGAGGAAATTTCTCAGTTTTATTTACCAGGCCAGTTTAGTCTAATACAAACTCTCAGAAACTAAAAATACAACAGCTGGGAACTCCAAGGGGTTCTGGTTGGGAGCTCTCTTTGTTTGGAAAGCCCCACTTGATGTTTGGAATGCTTAAGGAAATCAATCCCACCACAGAGAGAACAAACACCTGGCTCAGCTCAAGCAGTAAAACTCCATTTTAGAAATGAAGCTGAGGGAATTGAGGCAAAAAGGAGTTACCAAGATCATGGAGGATGGGGAGTATAACACCCTAATGCCCCAAATCCAAGCCAAGTGGTCTGGTGACAGAGGTCAAAAAAAGACCAACCCAAAAAAATCCCCAAACAATCCATCAGAACAAACCACCCCGAGCCCCCAATACACATGTCCATTGTTTAATCTTTCCATGAGCTCTTAATATAGCAATTGTTATCTGGCATATTTAGGATGCACCTAAATATGAATGAAGGGATGAATTGATCCCTCTCCCTTTAACCCCACAGCTCTCATGGATAAAAACCTCCCAACCATTCGGGGGGAATGGCTGGGGTTCAGTATCACCCCTGGCATGTGGCAGCACCCAGGTTTCTCAACCATTGCTGTGCAAAATAAGGGCAGTGCCTGGCAGAGATCGAGTGCCATTGTCTTCCACCCTCCTGAGGGCTGAGAAGGCAGCAGGTCCCATGGCTGTGCAGGACCAACCTCCCATCACCAGCATGATTTGTGAGCTTTCCACAAGCAGGTCCTGTTATCTGGGTATGGAACCAAAATGCAAATCCTAGACTGGTCTAGAAAGGCCAGAAATGCCCTGAGGAGAGGCCTTGGCTGCAGCCAAGTTGGAGTGGCCAGCAGAAACTCAGAACCCCAAATCCTGCCTAGGGGACAGAATGTTCAGGGTAATCCTGGACCAGGATCCGAGGTCACTGCAGGACCTGCCCCTGACAAAATATCAGGACAAATTACTCTGTCTGGAATTACTGAGGAAATAATTATTTCTTCGTAGGTATAAATGAAAGCAAAATTAGGCCCACTATATTAAAATGTCAATATTGAAAGAAAAAATAATTACAAAACATTACTTGACTGTTTTTAATTACACGGGATTTTCTGTCCTCTTCCTCAAGCCTTGGTAACACAAAGAGGCATCAAGCTACAAATACATCAGCCAGCTTTTAGGATTTCTCGAATCAATGCAAGGGAATTGCATTGATTGAAGAAATTGCAGGTCAGGAGAGCAAGAGGTTAAACCTGGTGGCCAGCATTTTGAGAAGCAACTAATGAATTTGGTACCCAAGTGAGAGCATACCCAAGAGGCAGTTTTCAGTTTTGGACTGGCATTCTCAAAGTCAGGATGATGTTGAGCTCACTTGAGTTGACCACCGAGACAATTTTCAGTGGCAAAGTTTTACACGAAAACAAATATAAAATCCTCTACACTACCACTACTTTCTTCCCATAACCTTGTTCCATCTTCACTGCTGCTGGATCTGATTTCTTTTTTTCCCTTTAGCACTAGAATTTTGTAATTGATCTACATAAGGACAAACAAAAGAATGAGCAGCAAAGGATCACTAAAATACACTCCTTGTTCCTGGGTGAGGCAGGCAGGAGCAGGGCTGCAGATTGTGAGTCCAGACTGGATTTCAGTGTGTGCCAAGTGACAGTGCTCTCTTGTGTAAAGTGAGAGCTAAGGGAAAACACAGCTATT
The DNA here is from genome assembly GCA_024734555.1 of Trochalopteron elliotii. NCBI lineage: Eukaryota > Metazoa > Chordata > Aves > Passeriformes > Leiothrichidae > Trochalopteron > Trochalopteron elliotii. The sequence goes on from JANPWX010000333.1 coordinate 430,474, forward strand.
GAAGAGAGAAACATGGGGCTTATGAGGGACTGATGTGAAAAATAATACCTGTTGTACTTCTGAAACAACTGTCTTCTAATAGCACATGCCTCTCATAACTAATACACTATTGTGAGTATGGTAAGGTTGAGTTTCTGTGGGTTTGTCCCCTCCTGAGTGAATTTCCTTTCTTTTGCCTTGTGGATATAGACAGGGACGCCCAAGGCTGCAGGCTTGGCACTTGCAGTGAGTTCCCTGCACAAGCCATACCTCAGTGCTGCTGGAAAACAACCCCCTGCACGCCAGGAGTGGCAGCCTGACACCAAAGGGTGACAATGCCTTGTGCAGGTGCATTTGCCAGCCCTGCCAATGCCCAACATTTCCAACCAGAGCTCAGAGCACAACAGTGACTGCCATTCCCTCCCCTCAGTGCCACCACTCTGCACTCACCGGCTTGAGATAAGCGACGTTGCTCTGGCGGATGTCATTGAGGAGCTGATCTCTGGGGGTTATTTCCACCAGGGGAGGGGGTCTTCTCCTGGGAATTGGTTTAAGTGTTTTGATGACGTCCTTGAGGTTGGTTTTCTCAGCGGGCTCCACGTACTCTGGCACGGGGTTTTTGCGCTGGGTCTTCTTCAGCTTGATCACTTTGAAGCTGATGGGTTTCTCTCTGCACGGCTGCTCGGGTGCTGGCGGCCTCGTGTTCTCCTGCTTTTTTTTCAGTGACACAGCTGCAGGGACAGGGGGTTTGGGGGTTTGTGGGGGGTCCTGCATCCTCATCTGGGGCAGCGGTACCCCCAGCATTTCCCACATCCCTGGAGGCAACCCAAGTCCATTCTCCAGCATCGCTATCAACTCTTTCTGCTCTTTCATTTGCTGCTGCCTTTGCCCCTCTTGCCTCTTTTGCCTCTGCTTGTCCAGGTTCCTGCTGAGCAGATTGGTCACCACCATCCTGGGCCCCGGCAGCTCGAAGTGATAGCCCATTTTAAGGAGGGTGGTGTTGGCTTTCAGCAGCCTGGCGATCTCCATCTCTGCCTGGTGGCCCAGCAGGCCCCTCTGGTTGTGGAAGCGCAGCTCCGTCAGCGTCTCATTGTACTGCAGGCAGCGCATGATGGCCACGATGCCTTTGCCAGAGATGAAGTTGGAGTCAATGTTCAGGGTGGTGATGCTCCTGTTCTCCCTCAGCATGTTGGCCAGCGCGAACGCCACGTTGTCGTCGGCCCCCACGTTGGCCAAGCTGAACGTCTTTACGTTCTTGTTCTTTTTCATGGCGTTGACAAAATCTATCAGCATCTCCTTGGGGATATTTTCTATGTTGTTCAGGTTGAGCTCCTTCACGTCTGGGTTGTTCTTTCGGACTTTCTCCAAGCTGTCTTCTAAATTGGTTTGATTTCCTGAAGGCCTGGCACTTATCTTCATGAAGCTGGTGTCCAGCGCTAACTTCTGGGGGATGTTCAATTTTGATATTTTCTTTTCGTTTTCCTTAGGCTTTTCTTTGATTTCTCCTGATTCTGTACCTGGCTTCTGACTTATCTGGTTGCTGTGACTGTTCTCATTGGTGTAATTCTCCTTAGTTTCCGATTCCGTCTCACTTTCTTCTTCTTCCTCCTCTTCCTCCTCTTCTTCCTCTGCTTCTTCTTTCTCATCCTCCTCCACCACTCTCTCCTTATCACTTCCATCTTTCTTTGTCTCCCCAGGTTGTGTTCTTGACTCGGACACGTGCTCATTTTGGTAATGTCTCTCTTTTCCCTCTGTTCCTGGCATCCTCCGGCCAGCCACCTCGCCACTTCTGCCAGCCTCTCCTTCCATCTCCTCCGCAGCACTTCTCTGAGGAAGATAAAACCTCACAGCTGAAATAGTTGCAAAACATCTTTGTTACAATAACCTTCTGCTCAAATAAACACATAGCAGCTGGATTTAGATCCCTCTATGCCCATACAATAGAGAATAACCCTTAAAAGTGTCATTGCTGTAAGTTCAGGCTGTACCAGCTTGCTTGGGAACACAGGAACAATTTGTTCCTAAAGCAGCTGCAAACCAGTTTCTCATCTTTGCCTACTAAATTAAGTCCTGAAAATTAAACCCTGAACATATTTAATGATATGTTAAGATAATCTTTGAACCCTTCTGGGGGTTAAGAGTCTCTGATCCAAAGTCTCTTTCTGGATTTAGTGCAATCTTTATAATTTCTTTGACAAGAGAGAAAGTTTCCTTTGTATGCCACAAAGCACTGGACATCAGTGGACAAACCTCTGATCATTTGCTCAGCCCAAGGAGGAGAGAAGAGGGGAACTTGTGACCACTGTGGAATCATCCAGCACAAGGGACAACAAGGCTACCTGTTCTGGCAGTCCCAGAGCATCACACTTAAGGCAGCACCTCACTGAGGATAAAATACTAGCTCAGTTTTGAGTCCAGAGAAAAGAAACCAGCCCCTGCACAAAGCAGTTGCAGGGCAGTGAGGCTTCCACCAACCAAATAAATTAGTTGCAAATGTCTACCAATTCCAGAAACACTCCTAGCTGAGATTTTTCTTTGTCAAGCATCTTTGTGCAAGCGGTTCGTCCATAGAGAGAAATGCTAATAAAGCACTAATAAAATCAAGCTATTTCCCTGAGATTTGCACTGCTTCAGGGAGAACAGTGTCATGGCTTGTGCTGCACCCAAAGTCAGACAAAATGTTCCCAGTCACTTCTGCCCTTGGGGCTGTGGTGGTGAATGGGTTTGGTATGGGGATTGTTTGACCAGCTGTGAATGCAGCAGCCAGCTCCACGCCCAGATTTCAGGTTTAACCTCTGAAGTGTTTAAAAAATTGTCTCTTTAAGCGTTAGAGTGTTGCAGGAGGAGAAAAATCCCACAGATTTCCCCTGGTCTCCAAAGGCAGCCCATGAAACCTGCCCTGGGAAGTCTGGGATGTGCCACACTGGTGTGTATTAGCAAACCACTGATATTTAAAACAAAAATAAAATAAATCAGTTACGTCAAATTCACTTCTAGTGAACTTCACATTCAAGTACGGATGTGTTTCATCTGGCCAAGTTTCAATTCTATTAACCTATTTTTAAGTGTAGCCCTCATCCTGAAAGATGTCTAAGTATGACCTTAACTTTATTTCAAAGTCATGGGGATAGTCAAATACATTTAAGCACTGTATTGAGTAGGGTTGAACTGGTTCACAGAGTTTGCATGCTTGGTTGTTAGGGAATGTTTCACCCTGTTAAAATACAGTGGTTTGGAACTTTTCTCCAGTATGGCACTAAATTCTGTCAATTAATAATTTAATTTGTATGATTAATATAATCTTCCATGGAAGAGCAACATGGTGTTCTTCCATATGCAAACTCAAACAAATTAGAGTTACATCCTCCAAAACTGATCTTGTGACAGTTTCTCAGTGATTTGCTTTACTCAAATCAGAATTAGGATTCTTTTCTATTAAAAAGCTTAAGTAAATATTTGGGAAAAGCAATTAAAAAATTACTAACCCTGACATCAGTCCAAGCTGGATTCTCTCACTGATGAGGCTTTTAGGATTAATCTAAATTTGTTTGTACTCTACCTTACGTAAGGGACAGAAGCAGAGGCAGGTTAAGGTATTAAAGCTATAAAACAGATCAGACTGCTGATGCATAATAAATATTTGTGATTTTTTGCTTGTTACCTCAGAGGGCAAGAGGGTGACAGGAACTCTCTCATCCTCGAGCATGCGTCTGGATGCCTTCTGCCAGTACAGGTAGTCAACCAGGGACCTGTGGTCGAAGCTCCCCGTGGGGGGTTTCTCTGTCTGATCCCTCTGTATCATCCCAGTCGGGACTTCAGGGTCTGGGGCCATGACTTCCATCTCACTCTGCAGCTCCTTTAGCTCCTCAGGGGACAGGTTAGCCAGGATTTCATCTTCATCAATGTCCTCGGCACACACGTCTTCATCGGAGTTTTGGCCAAGTTCAGACATGTTCATTCTTCCCTCCTTCCTCTAAGACTTTTTAAACCTAAAAAGAAAGATAAATTTCAAAGGATTTTCTTTTTTTCCTCCCTCACTAGCAGTAGTTGATCCAGTTAAATCGACAAGTTCATGTTTTGGTCATGAGCTGTGGCAGCTCCCAGGCTCAGTGTGGGAGACAGCCCATGCAGCTAAGTCTATATTAAGCTGCACTTGGCTGGATAAAGAGAATTTATGGCGATGCTCCATTTTCAGCAACCTGTCAGCTGTGCAAACCCTTCTGACATTTCAGTGCAGCTGGTGTGTGCCCCGCTGAGGGAGGCAGAAGAGAGACATGTTCCAGAGGATTCCTGGGACACTGCACCACTCAGGGCTTTACCCCGCACTGGCTTGAGGGACATTCGTGGTACCTGTGAGATGTGCAGGTGAAATCCAGCCCCTGGGAAGAACCAGAAAGGTCTCTGTATCCATAACATCTCCAATCTATCTCAAAAGGGCCAAAAACCACAGGCCTTGCACTGCCTTTGGCCAGGTCTAAGCCCTGACTGACCATCACAGGGTGTTTTGGTGTGAGTGCAGCCAGCCTCAGTTGGGGACCTGTCCCAAGCCTCACATCCTGGGTAGGGGAAAGTCCTCCAAGATGGAAAAAGATGGGTAGAGCTAGTACAATATGCACCTTGTGCCTGGGGACAGAGGTCCATGCAAGAACAGGCACCAGCCCCTGCGTGCTCCCCGGGAAGCATTTCCCATGGCACATCCCTGCTCCCACCCAGGGGCAATGCCAATGCCTGCTTCTTGACTGGCCTGTGCCTATCATGAACAACATCTGCACCCTCAACTCTTCTTGGCTGACAGTTCACCTCAGGCTCATCCTTCTCCTACTTTTTACCACTTTTTTTACAGAATTAGTAAGCAACTACAAAGATTTACTTTGTTATATCTGTAGATCTGATGTAACTCCCCAGACTCCTTTTTTTTGGTTAGGTGTCCATTTCATCTACGTGCCTCCTTCTTCAGAGTATTTTATAGGTTGCTAAATTCACGCAGCAAACCAGAAAGCCACACCTCCAACATCACCCTGTGTATGGTTTCTTTGTAACAGCAGAGTACCAGGTGTGGCTAATTTTGCTACTCACAGTTTGGGTCGTTCATTGGATTAGGAAGATTCCCGCTCACAATTTCAAATTTTCTTTGCAGGGGTGTCAAATCAAATCCTCACCTTGCAAATGTAGCTTCCATAGGAGCAAAACCATGGGGGAGAGGCTGTGAAACCATGCCCCACCAATTCTTAAGCCATATTTCTCATCACAGTCTCAACCACGCTCTGCTGGAATCTGCCAGCAGCAAAATAGGCTCTGAATGGTGATGGTGTCTCTTTGCTGTGTTTTGTAACACAAAACATGGAGTTCTAAACCCTGTTAACCTCTGTTAAAAGTCCATTATCATTTGATTCATGCTGTTACACAGCAGGGAAGAGGGCAAAAATTTAAGAACAGAGTAAGTAGTAAAGGAAAAGATAATAAAAGCCCAAGCCAAGAATGCAATGGCTCCATTTGCCCCTTTGGCATTTCAGGGACGTCCTTATCCTTGCTCTATATTATGCAGTAGCAAGCACAACAGCAGACCCACCCATCAATCTATCTGCTCCAGCAGCTCTAACCCCCAGTGATTGCTGCCCATAATAGAGCCCATAAATGGTTTCCTGATGTTATCAAATAAATCAATGCTCTCCAGTAGCCGGTATGCTACTCTCCCAAACCATGCAGTTTGGGCCACAGAAGATGTCTATTCAGTGCTTACTTCTCACTTGCTAATTTCTTGACTGTAAATAAAGCCCCATGCCACCTTCTTGGGTTTCCATGATCTTCAGCCAGGCCATCTTGGGCCATGGTCTTGTCAGATCGTCTAAGTTAAGCAGGGTCAAACCCATGAAGTCCTCTTGAGAAGGAAAACAGGAGTACTGAGAACACTATCAGGTGTTTGAAAACCACTTTCTCTCTTAAGCAGAAATGTATCACTTGTCAATGTCACTATTAGGAAACACTATACTGGGAATGATGCCTTCTCCATCAGATGCAGAGCAAAGGGCTGCCTGGTGACACCTCTCCTGGTGACACAGGTGCTAATCCCACAGATTTCAGAGGTAGGTATCATATTTTGCCTACTTTAGGTCTCTCCTCCATAAATTATGTTTCCAGGATGTACCTCCTTTCTTAACACACTGCTTAGTGTTTTGGTGTTCTGGTAACAGCACATTAGAGCAACAAACAACACCCCTGAGGTGAGGACACGCTCACGGTGGGTCTAAAACACTTTCCCATGTCTAAACTCCCCATCTTCTTCCCAAGAACATTTGTTGGTGTTGCCCTCAGAGCTTTCCAAAACATTTCTCAACCTTCTTTAAGACAGGAAAGCCACTTCCACTGGTGATACTTGGTATTTCCACACCAATTTGACACTTGTTCAGGAATCCCTGGACTAACAAGCTGCTGCACGAGGTGCCCTGTTACCAGAGGGCAGAGCTGTGCTGTGCCAGAGCTGCACTCAAAGCCCCAGCAGAAGGCAAGAGGTACCTGCAGCAATCACAGAGCAATTCCTACAGGAAGTAGCAGCTCAAAATTCACGCTAAGTAGGTACCCAACAAGCATTAAACAAAAGCACTTTAGGAGCATGCTTGACAGAAGAAGAGGTCTGCCCTTGGTAATGAACCATTCTGACTCATTGCTCCCTGTTTGTAAAGCAGGTTCTCACATATGGATGAACTGTGGAATGAAACCAACAGCCTCTCCTGCAGGATTGCTTCACTTCATTGATTTTTTTCTCATTAACACATTCTCTTCAAAAATTCCAACCTATCCCTCTTGAAATACAAAAGGCTGACAAGTTCTTGACTTGAATAGCAGGAAGCCTGTGCCATCACTTGACACGAGGCAGCCCATGAACCCATGTTTCAAGTGCCTAAAACTGTTCTATTTTTAAGGTAATTGATGGGACACATGCTGTAGCCAAATACTGGAGAGCAATTTTTATAATTCTGGCTTTCATTTTTTTTGCCTATAAACCCTCCATTACCAATCCTTGGCATTTCCAAGTGCAGCTGGAATGAGTCAGGGAATGTGCCCATGTAACATAACCTTGCATTACTTTTAAGAAACTCATAGGCTGATGGGAGAGTCTAAAATTGACAATCAGTAGCATACACCAAGCATGTCCAGCAATGCAGTGTAACCCAATACAGGGATTATAAAGGGTCAGATGATGAGATCTTAACAATAACAACCACTAAGGAATGGGAGCAGTCATAGAGAGACACCCTGTGGGAAAAACACCAAGGAAAAAAAATCACCCACCACATCTCCAAAGTCTTCCAGATATAAATATATCATATTAAGTTTGTTGCTTAAATAGAGTAAGGACATCTGACTTTGGAAGTATTTGCCCAAGTCACTGGACAGGGAGCTGCAGAGTCAAACCCTGTGAGAAGCAGCAGGCACAGCAGTGGCTGGATCAGGGCAGGATGGAGCAGCAGGGATGGGGATACCAGCCCTCCACTGCTGCCCCAGCCCAACCAATCACCACATCTCACTGTGCTGAGATCTCTCATCATCTCCCATCATCACTGTGTTGATGCCTTCTAATTTCCTCTGCCTCTAGGGAAGCAAGCAGAGCTGCATCTCCTGTTTCACTGGGACCTGGATGCTTCTAATTTGGCTCCCCCAAAAAAGAACTTGGTGATTTTTTTTTTGTTTCCATTTTTAGAGAAGTCTGAGAGCAGCTACAGTACCTACACAGTAGGAAACAACCTCTGTCATCATCCACCTTCTTGATTACAGGGAAAAGAAAACTTTAACAAGTGTAGGGAGAAAAGTGGAGCATGGAGAAGACACTCATCATGACAGAAATCAAGAACAGAACATTTCAGCCTGGGGCAGGGCAATGACCACCCACAGTGGCCTGCTCAAAGCAATCCTTAGAGAAAGGCATTGGCAAGTCAGATGTGTTATGCCTTGGCTTATATCAAAAAGTGTTAAATAATCAATAGATGAGTTTCTAAATAATTTCAACCATTTTAAACCATTTAAAAATATCAAAACCTCCATGATTTTGGGGTAGGAGACAGCCCCACATATGAATGTTGACACTGAGATTTTGCTGGTGAGGGTCTGGAGATGACACAAAAGGCAACTGAGCTGCTCCTGGCAGTCTGGGCTGACCCAGGACAAGCCTTTGCCCCATTCAGGGCCAAAACCTGTTCCAAATCTGACCCCCAATGACTGACTTTCTGTGCTTGTTTACCACTGAACAACACCACACCTCCCCTGCCACCTCCCAGCTCCATTTTTACTGACCACATTCTAAAGTGGCTGGAGCAGCATCCCCAGCACAGCCAGGGGGGCTGCTCTGCACTATGTTCAGTTACACAGAGCAGTTCTGTGGGTACAGGAGGGAGTTTCTGCTCCCAGATATCATTTATAGCACAAACATGGGCAAAATGCTGAAACACTCAGCAGTAGTTTCTGCTAACTTGGTATTTTTCCTTTCCCAGCTTGTTATTTATGTGACCTTGGTGAAGCACTCCTAAATACCTGAATGTTTTCATCCCTGGGTGGTGGTTTGTTACCTCTTCTTCCCAAAGCACAGTGCTAACAGCTGCCAAAAGGAGTAGAAAACCAGCCTGTGGTGAATAAAAACAGGTCTGTGAGAGGCCATGAGTAATTCTGTTATTTTATGGGGAGCAGAAATTCAGGATGTTTATTATCTGACCACGACTTCAGGGACTGAGCTACAGCTCTACCTGGGACTTTCCATCAATGGGCAAACCCAAAATGTGCCCTGAGCTGCCTCAGTGTGGCTTCACCTGCTTTGGGACAGAGCTGAGGCTGGTTATGGTCATCAAAAAGGGACACTAACCCCTGCACCAGGGAGTGCCTGGGGACAGAGACCCTGGGGCAGCACTGGCTCCTGTCTGATGGGCACAGCTCACCCAGACACAAGGCAAACACAGTGCTGAATCTCACACTACCCATGGGCATCTACCCAAATGTTTACTACTAATAACAGAGGGCTTGTTATTGCAAATCTGTGTGCAAAACAGGCTCAGAGATTCAATACTTCCATCAGAAATGCAAGCTCAGGCTTTGAGAGAAGACATTAATCTCCTTGAAAGCTGTGTAAGAACCCATCTGTGACAGCATGTGCAATTCAGCAATTATTTACTGCTAACTCCACCTTTATTCCTAGGATTTATCTGTGCTCTGGGTTTGTAGGGCAGAACCCTGGGAGTGATGAAAGCCTCATGCTAAAACCAGTGGCCAGAATTAAATGTTAAAATGTACTCTCTCTTTTTAGGCTAAATCTACAGTTTCACTCCCAGTGTTGCCTGGCAGCACCATTAAATCAGAACTGCAGTAACACCATGTCAAGGATTCTTCAAGAAGCAACTTCAAAACCTTTGCAAGGTGCAATCACCTCCACATTTCTATGAAACACTGAATTCAGCACAAGCAGATCAGATGAGAAAGAGTCATCCTACGAAATAATGTCACCCTTCACATTGAAATAGGCTGTGCATTTCTTTTACAGCATCCAAACCTACCACAGCCCCTCACCTCATATCCTCCTGCCACCAAAACCTGCCCACAGGCAGTGATGCTGCAAAGGCCACGTGGCCACCTCCTTCTGTACACATGGGGCATGTCCTTCCCTAACCTCAGCCTGTCAACAGGTGGAAGGATTTCTTCTAGAGTTACTCCAGCTGAGCCCTGGCTGGCTGCAAGCTCCTCTCCATCTGCACAGCTCTTTGATGGCACTCTAATGATTAAATATAAATTGAGAGTCCGTCCTGCTGTGCTGGAACAGGGCAGGAGATGTCTGGGGAGGGAGAGCACATCCCTCTGCAGTCAAGGAATGACTTGCTGAAGGATTTATGGTGATTCCCTTCATCATAAGGGACAGACAGGGATAACGAAGTTGGATGGATGGCAAGGAGCTGCTTCTTGTTCAAAGTCTTGCTTCTTTGTCATTAAGGTCCTGACCTTCGTGCCATGTGTCCTCCTGGGCTACCAGCATTGATCACAACTCTCACTGCCCCTTCTTCCGAGGAGGAAATAGCTCATCAGGCTTCACTTGCTCCATCAGAGCACAAGGTAAAAAGGTTTGATGATAAATCCTGCCCTGGGAGAGATTTCACTGACAGAGATTTCACTACTTGTGTGAGGCCCTGCTGTAGCTGAGACTGTCAGTTTTATACCTTAGAAATTTATTAAATATGACAGAAAAGTACAAAGGAGATGGAAGAATAGTTTAGAATGCAGAAACCTTCCTACAAGCAGTGTGAACATACCCAGACAGTGCCAGGCAAGCACAGGAGCAGCTCTCCTGCAATGATCCCAAAGCCCAGAAGATGGAGCAAACCTTCAGTCTTTAAAGGATTTCCTACACACATTCTGGGACGGGCTGGGTCACGGTGGAGGCTTCTCACCCACCCAGGAGCTGCAAACATTTCTGCTGCATTCTTCACACTTCAGCTGAGCAAGTCCAAGATCATAAATGAGAAGTCAGCAGAAATCTGCAAGAGTCACATACTGAGTCACCTTGGCCAAAAAGTTTCACGTAAGTACAGGCAGGTGAATTTTAAAGATTAGTGATCTTAAAACATTTTCCTGTGCTGGGGAAGGGGCTCCTGGCCTGAGCCTCATCCCTCCTGGTCCCTGCACTGGAGGAATGTCCAACACCAGCCTCCCACGGGGCTCGTGGCAACTGCCAGCAGTGTTTGTCTTCCTGTATCTCAGAGTATTTTTGCTCAAAACAGCAGAGAAAAAGCAGACAGCAATTAGAAATATCAGCATGGATTATTTTAGCTCAGTGCCCAAATTCCTTTTTAAGGACTCCTGGCAAGGAACGGGTCTTATTTGAAACTAAAAGCACTCAGAAACACTCCACTATATACAGATTTAAGTGGGGTTTTATTTCCCCTCCACACTCCTATCAGCAGCATCTACCTTCTGATGAGAGAGACATTTGTAAAATCAAACCCTGTGGGTCTGGTGTTTCACCTTGTTCACCTCTTGGCTTTGTTCTGATATTACCAAGTAAGAATTTCTAGACATCTCTTCATACTGGAAGGGTCAGGAAGGATTGCAGAGGAACACAAGAAGCAGGAAGGCTCCTCTCTTCAACTCTGCTATCAGGCACTAGATGTCCTCAGTTATCCTAGTGAGACAGGCTGTGGTTAAACAGCAACACAGATGAGATAGGAATACAAACAAAGCACGGACAATTTGTATTTCAGCAGTGAACAAATAAGATAATGATTACAAGAATGTCTTTATTACCTCCTCAGCTGCATTATACAGACTGGTCTCTGAACAGTTGTATATATGCATCTCCAGGAACACAACAAAGCAAGCTGGAAATCTGCAAAGGGCAAAGTTAAAGGTCCTGGAAAACAACTAGCAACAACTGGGTGCAGCAGCAGCTCACTTGATAGGCAAGAGATGCCAAGGGATGTCATGGTCTCCTTTTCCCTCCCTGTGGCACCCAAGACTGACTCTAAGCAACATCTGAGAAAAGCTGGATATTCTTATTCTCTTCTTCTGGGCCTCCTTCGTCACTTTGTACTTCCACCCTTCATGGAAATTTCTAAAAACAAAACTCTTACAGAGCCAGGCATGTGGAGAATGACAAGAGGGGCTCAAGAGCTACAGCTTCACCACCCCACTTCAATTTCCAGTTCCTCTGCCCAGCTCTTGCTAACTGGAAACTGCAACCAGGCTCTGAACTCTCGCCCTAAAGAGTTTTATACACAATACCCCCAAATACAGACCACTCTCAACCCAAACCCACCTCAAATTCCCATTTTCACAACAACTTCATCCAAAATCACCCTGGTTCTGTCCCAGCAAGCTGGGAGGCCAGGCTGAGCACCAGCTTTGTGCCAACATGGATTGTGTTGAGCTGAGCTAAATCCTGAACGTTGATGGAAAGGCCAATACAAAACTCTGTGGCTACAGCATTAAAATAAAGGAATGCAAACAAAACTTTAAAGGGGGCACAGGCCTTGTCACATATCTCGTTTCCTTTTTGTAGGAAAAGCTTCGAGAGTGTTGATTCCACGAGCTGTGGGTAAGGAACTGGACTTGGGACCACTCAGTTTCCTGCTCAAAGCACTGGTGGTTTGCAGCAGCAGAGAGCAGTTGATGCAGGAAGAACTTGCCAGCAGACAAACCTCAAATGCTGCTTGGAGAAATGAAAAAGTACAGTGTCATGGGGGTAATTTTAATGGGCACATCTGCAGGGTTTTTTTAACATCTATTTTCACCAGCAACCTGGAAATGAGAATAAAATTTAGTGGCAGCTGTGAAGTTTATGGACACCACAAAAAGTAGGGAATGCCAAATAACTCTGAAGAGAGCAAGATTGAATAATCTCAGCTACTGGGTGACCAGGGTGCATAAGCAGTTGTACATCTGAAACCCAAGTCTGGGTGGGTGTCTCAGGGGGCACAAACTCCAAAGAGGACCCAGCACGTGAGCAGCACAAACCCCAAAAGCCACATTCCAAATGGGAAAAGCTGTGGCAATTCCTAGGTGCAAGGATAGATGAGCAAGATGCATTTTCAACAACACAAGGACACCTCTGACTGTCTACCACTGGAATGAGGCAGAGTAAGCCCAGCTTGGCTCCCTCAGTACAGCTGATGGAGGAGCAGAAATTCTGACCTGATATTCTGATGTTTTGGGATCTCCGACCTGCCTGGGGCCAATCTTCGTTGAGAGGAGGCCACTGACCCTCTGCACTCCACCCAACACCACAGGCCAAAAGAAATCAGACCACGGTGATTTACTTCAGAGCCCTGAAATAACACACACTGCACTTTCCCAAGCACTCAAGGAGAAACAGGAGGAATGCTGAAGTGGTTTTGGTAGCACACTTTTTAGTTTATTGACCTATACAAAATAATAGGTCTAAAAAATTCAGGAGTAGTAAAAGAATAAGCAAAAAGAGCTTTCGCATTTCTAGAAGGCTATACAAATATGCAAACCCAAGGAAATAAGTTATTTTTTATTTTGTTTTTTTGTTCGTTTAATTCCAAATCGCGACTCTAATAATACAAACAACTAAGTACCAGCTTAACAAGTGTGTCCTTCTGTATATATTACATGCTCTGGAATACTGGTAAAAAACGTCAAAAAAGTTTATCAGAAACCTTTCTATTCACAATATGAACAAGGAGTAACTAATCTTTTTGTATAAAAGAACAAAAGAGCACCATTTCTGGAATCCTGAAGCACAGTACAGCTGAGAAACGAGAGAGATTTTACCGTATGCAGATGAGTCATCAGGAATCAGGCAGGATAACCCCGTGCCAATTTGTTCCTACAGATGGATGACCTGAGGTAGGTTTATCCCTCTTCAATCAAGACTGCAGTTGGATGGTTTTTTCCCTACACAAACGGTTCTGTGAAAATGCTGTTCTGTCACTCAGTGACTCTGCAACGCACCTGGCAGTTCAGGTGATTTGTGGTACAATCCTAATGCCCCTCATTTTAAGGCACCCACTTGGCTGTTTTTTGTGTTTGCATCCACCTTAAAATACTGGCCATTGCTACCAAATTGTTCCCTGGGGCTCCCCCCACTGTGGATCCTCAACCCACTGTGGCACAGCACAGTGTCACTGTCGCCCGGTGAACAGGGGTCACTGTGCAGCCACAGGGAAAATTTGCCTACTCCTGCACACAGTAAAGTTGTACCATGGAAAGGTCATTAAATGGGCCGTTATTAATTATGATTTATCATGGGAAAAAAGAGCTCAAAGTTTACTGCTTCTGTTTCCAAATCCATGACTACCTGTGATTTTACACGATAAATGTGTTCGTGAATTTTTTTCTTTCCAGAACTTGCTTGTGGTGCTAACAAACACTCTTAACAACACCCCAAAAACTGGACAGACTCATTCAAACCTCCATAATAAAAAAATTCCAGCCTTCCTTCAAGTAATGCTCCAATACTGATTCAGTCACCCTTTGCCTCACTCACACACACAGTATCTATCCTTCATAAGCCTATGAAACCTCTTCCAGGTCCTCATAAGCCATGGCAGAATAAATTTTCATTTTTTCTTCTTCTTTCAGACATCAGACTTGTGCTCCTAGAATTCCTTGGTTTTCCATAAGAGTCTCCTTTTCACATTTTTCCGTTTTCTCTGAGGTTTGCCTTCAACACCTTCCAATCTTCCCAAAAAAGTGCTTGCTAAATATAAATACTTCAACCAAGTGCTGCATCCGGTCATAGATGAACTGTGGCTTGCCCTGGCTCCAGTGGGCTGTAGGGATTCACAAAGAAACGCCATTCGTGGTAAGACTCTGCCAGTTTGCTGCAGTCCCTCTTAATGCTGAATTCCACCTTTCCCAGCAAAAACAAGCCTGCTTCCTCTTTTTTTGTTCCTTTTGCAAGTTCCACCCGAGGTCCGCCTCGGAGCCGCGGCGTTTTGTGCAAGGCACGCAGGGGTAGGAATGAGGGGCTGGCACAGGGGTTACACCAGTGTCCCAGGCTTGGAGTCCTCGTGCCAGTACAGCCTCTGCTCACTGCTGGGCAGCTCTTCCTCCAAGCCATCCTCCTCGCCACCGCCCAGCTGGCTCGGCTCTGCGTACGTCCTGCAACACACACACGGCACCAGGGTCAGCTCAGGGTCTTCCCCAGGCCCCTAAATTCATGCAGCTCCAAGTTAGGCTGGTTATTTTGAGTTTGCCTCCAAAGACAAACCTGTTTTTTGTGCTGTAATCAGTAAAAATTGTGTGCAAGAGCAATCTCAGCTGCTCAAAACTGTCAGAGTATCACAGACTGGTTTGGCTTGGTGGGACCTGAAAGCTCATTTTGTTCCAACATCCCCGCCCTGGGCAGGGACACCTTCCACTCCACCTCCAAGCCTCACCCAACCTGGCCTTGAGCTCTGTCAGAACTGCTGGGTGTATTGATGGCTTGTTTGCCATGATCACATTAAAGCAGAAAATAAAGCAGATGAACAATCAGACAAGTGATTCAGAATATGGAAAATTAATAGCTAATGAAGCTCATTTAGATAAAGCTGCTAATACAAGCAGAATTTTCAAAGCTCGATTATAAGAAATTAAAAAAATTAGTAGAAACAGTATTTTTAAACACTGTTGCCATAGATATTTTAAATCACTTCAGTAAAACAGCCCATAGCACTTAGCTTAGAAAAAAAAAGGATCTAGCAGCAGCTTTTATGTATTCCCTTACACTTTCATTTATTTTAAAACAAACAAAATTAAAAATTCAGTATTTTCACACAAGTCGGTCTGGCAGCAAGCACAAACTGCAACCCACAAAGCAGGAGGCACACACGTGGGGTACTTACTACACTGAGCATAAGTGTATTTAAATGTGATGGCATTTGTGGAGGCAGAGTCATTCCCCAGGGCAGGAGCTTCCTGTCCTCACAGCCAAGTGTTCTGCAGTGAGGGGGACACATCAAAAATGCCATGCAGAAGCAGTGAGAGCTGCAGGATTTCCTGCAAGGACCAAGCAGACCCTGGGCTCTCTGTAGCCCCTGGGAGAGCCCCCACAGGCAGGGGGTGTCTGCAAACAGCAGCACAGCCCCCATGGCTCCCAGGTTCAGCTCTGCCAAGGGAGAGGCACTTGGCAGAGGTGGGACCACCTCAGATAGGAGGCTGAAGGTGTTTCCTTTCCTTGTTTTTCCAGAAGTTTATCAGCATAAACACTATAGCTTCAGAAACCCAGCAGGACCATGTCCTGTGAAACTGCTGATGGGGTTCAGGAGAAATCCCACATCAGAGGGACTGGGCTCACTGTGAGCTCTGCCTGCAACACTTCTCAGAGCATCACAGCTACCAGGGAGTGCAGGAGGTTTGATTGTCCAGCACCAGCCACAGGAAAAATTGTGCAACCAACGGGTTCATCCTTCACTACAACTGCTCCCCCCTTCCCTCAGTGCTGGGGTACAGTCAGTGGTGGTACAGCTCCACACAGAAAACCTGCTCTCACAACATCAATTTTTTAGGTACTCTTCATCCTGGCTCTTTGAAATCAAGCTGATTTGCTCACAATTTTTTTAAGACCCTGTGACATGCAGGAAAGGGCAGAAAATCTTCACATATTCTACTCACCTGCTCTGCAAAGGAAGGTTGCCATAAACATTCCCGTAACAGCTGGCGTAGGAGGAATGAGACAACGTATCATAGTCTGAAAGTCCCAGTGCAAGGGGATTTCTCCAGTTCCCAGCAGTGTTTGTGGAAGATGCTGGAATTTAAAGAAAGGATTACAACAAATCAGACCTTTCTTTAGCTAAATCAGCTGAGGCAAACAAGACAATTCTCATCAGCGATCTCTGTGGGGTTTTGCAGGACACAGGCAGACAATGCAAAAAATACAATTTACAAGCCCTGTAGGGAGGCAAGCACTGTACAGGTGGTATTCTGGAGCTTTTAAAGTACTTTCTGACATGTTCAGTGATGCTCACTGGACTGTATTTTGGAAGCCATGGCAGCCATTTACACAGCATAATGCTTTGTACACTGCTTCTAGTTGCTAAATACACCTGTCTGAAACTCAAATGCTCTTTGTCCTTCTCTGGGTTACTGTGCTTACACAAAGAGCAAAAGGCTGTTTTACCCTTAGAAGAAGATAACAAGCAAGACTCTCCTTCCAAGAGCAGAACAAGACCCTACTTGGTTCCTCATCCACCTTCCAGGACAGAGCTCTGGCCTGGCTTCCACTCTGCTGACTTCACTGAGGCAGTGACTGAGTCCCTTTGGGTCTTTGAAATATCCATTTCGGAGGAAGTCTATGCCCAAAATGTATGGGGCCTCTGGGCCAGTCACAATAGGGTGCCTCTTCCACTCATTTCCAGTCAGACTAACACCAGCTTCCACCAAAGTAAAATCCTGTGATCCTCCTGTCACACCAGCGATAGAAACAGATTGTTCCCCCACATGTCTTGATGTGAGTACTGTGCACTGCGCACCAGTGTCAACCAAGGCCTCATTTTTTTGTGGTTCTACGAATCCACACAGTCCAAAAAACATGGTATTCCCTAGCCTCTACCTGGCTAAAGGCAGGGCCCGTCTAAGCACATCAGGGACTCACAAAAACACTGAGCAGAGATGAAGAGAAAGAGCATTACCCGAAGAGAAGGACGAGACACGACTACTGGGCGAGCACGGCGTCTGCAGCCCAGCAAAGCCCAAACTCCTCTGAGATCCTCTGTCAGGCTCAAAGCCCGCCTGCAGGCCGTGACCCTGCTCCTTCTGGCTGGAGGCACGCTGGTACCAGCCACGGAGGTGCTCTGCTACTAAGGCCTTGTGGATGTTTTTGGTTATGTGCTCTGTTTTAGCCACCTGCTTCCTGGGGAGCCTGAGGGTGGCGTAGGGGTTGTGTGGGACTCTGTCCACCTCGTCCTCGGGGTAGGAGCGGAATTCCCGGTACCGCTCGTACCCGTAATGCGCCGAGGAGCGGTAGGAGGGGTTGACACTGTACTGCCCCTCCGTGTCACTCTCATAAACATATCCTCCGTTGTAGTAAACATCAGGTTCAGTGTAGGGGGAGTATCCAGAGATATAGTAATTAGAGGACGGCTGCTCCTGGTTTTTGTGGAAGACACCACTGCGGGTGTCCTTGTGGGCCAGGTTTGGCATGCTCCCCGAACTGGCAGCAGAAATGTTGTGTTTCTTCGACCGCCTGCGGCCCCTGGTCCTGTTGTCGAGCGTCTGAGTGGTGTAGTAAGGATTGGGAGTGGGTGTCACGCAGTAATACTCCGTGCTTGACTGGCTGGTGTAGGATGAGCCGTCGTCCAGGATCTCTGTGCTGCTGCTCCGTTGGGATTTGGAGAGGGAGAAGGATGTCTTTTCAGCAGGAGCCTCGGACAGCAGGTGGGTCTGGGATTCCAGACTTCCGCTGCGCTGCCGGCAGTGGTGTGGGGAAACATCTGGCCTACAACAACACAGATGTTGGCTGGTTAAAGGCAGTCTCACACAAACATACACACAGAGCTGGGGAGAGCACACATGCACAGGTCAGCTGCCTCCCCAGTCCAAGCACAACACAACTCCTGCCTTGTCTTTCCACACGGAGTATTTGCAATGCACACAACTCAGTTTGGCTGAATTCTGTATTGGCTGCAACAGCAGGAGATCTCCCATATAACAGTCTGTCAGAGTGGGCAAGGTTAATCTGTGCCAGGGCACACAGAGCTAAGGTCATAAACGTACATTTGGTAATGATTTATGGGAGGGCTCCCTCAGCTTTTAGAAAGGTAAAGCCTACACAAGTAACAAGCTTGGAGCAGAACATGGAAACATGGGCTTCCTTTGGATCTGTCTCTCATGGCTGCACTACCCCAACCAACCAAACCTTAGAATGGTAACATTTTAAGATTCTTAGCATCTCTCCTCCTCCAGCATGGCTTGTCAGCTGTCTAACAGTACAGGTTAGCTCATATTACAGCTTGGCTTCCCATACCAATGGCTCTAACCAACATTTTGAGAGCCTGTGAGCCGGCTACGGCAAAACCACACAGCAAACCACCCTTTGCCTTCTCAACACCGTATTCTTTTATTCAGCCTCCCCAGGTGTAAAGCAGAGGTCCCTTACTGCAGGTGGGTGCTGCTGTAGGCATTCCGTGTGAGCACGGGGGTGGTGGGCATGCTCCTCCCGCCGCGGGGCTGCGCCGGCCGCTCCAGCGTCCGGAAAGGGCTGCTGTGCGTGGAGAGCACGTCCCTAAAGCAAAGGAGACAAGCCCCGTGAGGGTAAATATCACACAAGGCACAGCACACACCCAGTATGGGCACCCAGAGTCTTGGAGAAAACAAAAGGAAGGACGGAGCAAACGTAACGATGTGTGAAAAACCGAGAGTTGTTAGATAGGAAGAAGAATTCAGCCCCTTCTTGTGGCTCAAGGGAGGTCTTCACTGGATGATCAGCTGCTGCCAAAGAACAGAACCATCAAGGAGAGACAGAGCAGGTAACAGAAGCAAACCAATTAGGTTTTCCAACGAAGCACATCACAGCTGAATTGGTACATACGGCTATAATTTGACTTCTGAACTTCATGTGGAGGAGTGTTTCGCTTATCTTGAGGGACAGATGAGAAAAAAAGCAAAGATATGGCATTGCCTAAAACTCTAAAACGTTCTTAAGTGTGTCTTTAGCAGCCTGCTCACACAAGACAGTCCAATCAACCTCAGGATCAGTGGGAATCCCTGCACTGGGAACAGCTGCTAGCACCAGATCTGACATGATCACACATAACATGATCATGTGCAAATCTACTGCTATTGATGTGCTCCATGGAGCTGCTCCAGCTCAGAAAGTGCCCAAATCCCATAGGTACACACAGCTGACACTAATGATGGAAGCTGGCTGAATCCCAGTAGCTCTGCTTGTAAACAGAGAATTCTCCATCAGGCCTTATATGAATTATGTCTGCTTTGACAATGCACCTGCTGAAATACTGATACCATCAGGAGGGATGGGTAGGGTTTGGTGCTGCCCGAATCCACTAAGCACAGTCATCAGGAAAATGACAAGTTGTTAAATTAACACTGAAAAAAACCAGAAACTGACACAAAGAATGACAGCAGTGGTAGGCATGAACAACTCCTTAAACACAGCCCTTGCTATTAAGTTTCTCACCCATCTCAAATCTCTTCACAAAAACTACACTAATCTTTGGTGTGAGATACTGTGCCAACTGCTTATACACACTTCTGTTCCTAAGCAGGAAATGCAGCTCCCATCACCAAACCCTGTAAGCCCAGAGGAGCATGGAGGCAGTGGGCTCTGCTGGAATGCTCAGCAGGGCAGGATGGAGCTCATGCCAGCAGCAGGGAGATGTGCCTACCTGGAGTGTCTGCTTTCCAAGAGCTGCTCATTTATGGATGACTTCCTGAGATGAATTCTCTCCACCCCAAGAGACTTGGGTGGAGGAAGTCTTGGAGAAAGCTGTGCAGAGCTGGGTCTCTGTGCTGCTGCAGGAAATGATTCACTGACTGTCAGAAAGGAATAAGCATTTTGTTAGAGCAAAATCTGTGATATTTTTGCCTTGTGTACAAACCTGTGGCCCCTAAGGAGAAGCACTTTGCAGTACAGAGACAATGACAGGAGCTGTGGATCTAGACAAGATTTCCTGCCTGCACTGAGCTCTCTCCACACAGACAGGACATCGTGGAAGCTCCTCCAGAACCCAGCAGCACCAAGACAACACCCAGCCTGGGGCTGTGCCAAATCACAGCATAGAACTTCCTGGGAAAACATCTGTTTGCAGAGCAATCCTTTCCAGAGCCAAGCAGACAAGCTCAGCCTCTGCAAAGGCCAGTTCCTCTCCCTCACCTTCCAGCTCTTGAAAATGACATTTTAAGAATTAGTTTTGAAATACAACCTAAAAGGGGCTGACTTCAAAAGCGACTGAATGAGCAAAGACAACTGACAGACACATTTGGCTGAAGGCAATTGGGAAGATGTTGGTTTGATCCTTGTTCTCATTTTGCTTAGGGCACAACCAGGTCCCGACAGAGCCAACAGGAAAACTCCAACTAATACATATAAATGCAGGATGAGCATCACAGAGAGTATGTTCACAAGCCTGGTTCCACTTCTACTTGTACAAGCAGCAATCAGGTGTAAATCCATTTTATAGCACCACCTGCTTTGTACAAGTCTAAATCTGGGACAAAGTGAGATCAGAATCAGGCCCAAACTGAAAAGTGAGTAATAATTTAGATGATGTTTGTCCCCAAATGACGATTACCCAGTTTAAGGGAGAGGCAGGCCAAGTCCTTTCCACCTTGTGGAACAGGGTGTGAGTGTGTCTGTGGGTGTGTGTGTGAAATGAGTAAGCTGAGCAAACACCAACCCATGCAAGATGCAAGCTCACTAGGGAACAGATAAACGTAAACAGAGCATTAGTATCTGTGACTACTCCACCTTTCTCTAAGTTTTATGGTAGCTGTGAGCACAGAAGGGCTGGGCCAATTCTCCCAATTTGTAAGTCCTTCAGTTCTAAGCCAGGCCCTAGGGACAACGTATTTGACACCCACAGTGTCCTCAGCTTGCAGGCTGGTCATGTTAAAACCAACTTAGTTCTCTAAAGCTGACTCAGCTCAGCTCAGCGAGCAGAAACTTTCAATAACTAACCCATTAAGAGGAAAGACATTGCTGAGTAGCTATTTCTTCCTCTGCTATAAAGTAATTTGTCATCAAAAGCCACCAAAATTACAGATTCATATAATGAATGACTTGTACTGGAAGGGACCTTAAAGCTCATCTCATTCCAACTCCCTCTTCCTCTAAAAGGTTTTGCTCAAAGCCTTGTCCAGACTTCCAGGGATGGGACATGCTAAAAGGACATTAACTCAAAGAAATATCTCTGAATGGACAAACGTGTTGGAGAAAAAAAGGATGAGCATCATACCATCATCATAGGTGGTTGTGTCTGACAGGGAGCTGCTCTCGGATGGAATTATATCATCTGTGAATAAAAACAAAGACCTTAAGCATAAAAGAGCCAACATCAACTTACAAATATCTTAATACAATTTCTTTTCTAGAGTTTCAGAGCCAGCTCGTACTTGTAACACTGCAATCCATATCCTTTAGCCCCCCTGAAGACACTCCTGGTACATCATCACTCTGTGTGTTCACTGCAGTTCAGCAAGCGACCCAGGTAATTATCAAAGGAGATTTTTTGATTTGTTTTTTTTTTAATCTGCTGCAGGAATCAGGCCAAGATTTACAAAGGTGTTTTCCACCCCACTTCCAACAGATCTCACAGGGTGTTTTGGTGCTTCAGTAGGAGTCAGGAGCCTACACAGACATGTAGATCTTGGCTGTTAGCAGCTCATCACCTCTAGGTACACCTGAAACCCCACCAGGTAGGTATAAAAAAGCCTTTTAAATTTTGGCATTCACTTCTGAATGTTTCATCAGCATACAGATCCTGTTTCAATTAAATTAAGATCAATCCAGAATAATTCCACCGATTTCCATCAAGATATTGCAAATTCCAACAGCAGAGAAAACAGGAACTGTTGCATACGAATTTTTTTTGTTTCTTCTACACTTTGTTATTTATTCACAGCACTTCAGTGTACCTGTCTCACCTTGATGCTACACACTGTCCCTCACTGAGAAACAGCCTGTCCTCACTCAGGTTCGGAGCAGACCACCAGCAGCAGAGGAAGGAGGCTGAACTAGAGATAATTAACCCATGGACAGCTCAGTCCCTATGCTGTTTATAGCAAGATATGGCACTGGTGAGGTAGAAAAAATCTCCATGAATCTTCAAGCATGAGAGAAAGGAAGCAACAAAAAACGACAGTGGCAGCCACTTTGTGTATGAAATCTCCTTGTGCCCTCAGCCACCACAAGCACGTGCAATGCACGCTGTTCCTGCTGTCACAATCTGCTGCCAGGAAAGCTCTGGTTACAGGAATGTACTAAATAGAGCAGCTGCTCAAGAACAGCCAAAATCAGGACTGGCCCCTGCCCTGGGGCGATCTGTCAGACCACCGAGGATGGGCTGCAGCTCTGCTTGCAACCTGACACTGGGAAAAGGCTGCAGGGGAGCTGATTCATGTGGATTTGACCACGGGGTGGTAAAACATGGAACTGGGCCCAGAGCGGGGAGGAACAAAGCCTGCTGAGGAAAAGAAAAAAGCCAGCCTAAAGCTACAGTGCTGGATTCAGGGGGGGTGTGCAAGGCTGACACAGTCAGATATGGTGACATATCTGAATTTATATCGCAGGTCTCTGCAAATCTCTGCAGAGGAAGAAACTCTGGGCTAGAGAGGGAGGAAAGGAAAGAGAAAGCGGAACATGGAAAGCAGTCCAATATGTCCTTCACCTCCTATCCCTTGGGGCTGGGATGGAAATAGCTATGGTTTGATTCAATAAATCAATGGGACTATTTAACATATCACTTCCAACCAGTCATTCCCCGAATCTGCAGACACAAGTGACTCATCACTGCTCAGCCTCCTGAAACCCAGACCTGGAGCTCGAGAGCACCACTGGTGACAAGGTCACACACAGAATCAATTACTGAAGCAGGTGACAGCTTCAGGTAAACAAATACACACTACAGGGTGAGAGCTTGGGACTGGAAGGAAATGCAGCTGCTTATGGCTGGTTTGGACAACAGGGCAAGAAACTGCCAGCAACAAAGAACAACACCCATGGATGGATGGATGGATCTCTCTGCTCACCAGCCTTCCTGGCCATTGCCACACATCAGGTGCCCCAGGTAAGACAGGACCTTCCACAATCAGTATCCAGACTGGTGAGCAAGAGACTGGAAAAACAGATGTTTCCCTCCCTTCTGTCAATCAGAAACAAGCTGGGCCACATTAAACACTGATCATCAGCCTTTCAGAATAATCACTTTGTGATGATGGATAGCCCAGTGATGCTGTGGTGTGTCAGGGGGAAGGATCCAAAACTCCTTCAGCTGGCTTGGATATTTACAGGTATAATTCATATATTATCCTATGGAGCAGCAAGAATCTCACTTCCCTCAGGAGAATCACACTCTCAGAACAGAGGGGCCAAGAGTATCTGCTTTTACTGCACTCATCAGTGGCAAATGGATTCAGTCAAAAATCTGTTTGCTACTAATTGCATTCATAAACTCCTGACTTCACTTGTGACTTCCTGGAAATCAGGAATTTTGAATCAGAAGCAATGTTCCTCATCCTTATTTCCTCAATCCTGCAGGAAAACCTGCCTGCTCTGTTTCTGCCAGAACTGAACCACCACAGGAGGGACAGGGGAGAGATGCTGTATGTGGCACCTCAGATGTACAACTAAATTCAACACATCAGGAGTTCAGGCACCAGAAAAGCTTCATCCAAGGTGCTGCTGCCAGCCTTTTTGTGCACAGCACCTTCAGCCCATATCTGGTGCTGGAACATGTCTGTGCTTGCTCCTAAAGCTGCAGCCTACTCTGCCCCCAGCCTACAGCAGTGCACTGACTGTATCAGGTGCAGCAGTTTCACCTTTTTTTTCTTATTTAACTGCCTTGGAGAAGATAAAAACCATATAGAGAAGATGTAAACCAAGTTTCTAAGTAAGCCAAATTGCTCTTTTCCCCTCCTGTTTGCATCAGAACATGGGGAATTCTCTCACCTGGTAGAGCCAGAGTTGATTTCTGGGTTGGTTTTTTGCCACATTTGATTCTATATTCATTTATGGAGT
Organism: Trochalopteron elliotii; assembly: GCA_024734555.1. Lineage (NCBI taxonomy): Eukaryota > Metazoa > Chordata > Aves > Passeriformes > Leiothrichidae > Trochalopteron > Trochalopteron elliotii. Next base: position 454,622 of record JANPWX010000333.1, read on the forward strand.
TTTCTATCTCTTGCAGCTTTTTTACAGCATCAGCATACTCTTGCTTTCTTTTCCTCTTCACGTTTTTGCAGAGGTCTGGCTCACTGGCAAGTTTCTTTGCAGCTTCCACCAGCTTTTGGTGTATGATAAAATTGCTCTCCAAGTCCTGCAAAGTGGGATCCTGAAAATTCGTGAGATGAGTTATTTGCTTGTACTACAGAGAGAAATTATCAATGAAAGTCATTAAAAAGAAGAACTGTGTTGCAGTGCATGATTTAGTCAAGAAACCAGCACAGAACTGTTTTTGTGCTGATGAAGTGAAATCTTGAGCACAAAATACAGAAGTACCAAAGTTCATACAAAAGACAATCTCAGCATATGAAAGTCTTAGATCTTATTTCTGGCTAGGGTACAATTTTGGGACCTCTTGGGCAAGGTGCTAAGTCCTGAAGCCCAGGTGACATAACACAGGCTCTTAAATTCAGGCTTAGGCTGCTAAACCTCCTGCTATGAGTCCAACCCTGAAAACCTCTGTTCAAAATCTCTCTCTACTTCAGAGAAAATAAAAATGGAAATTGGTATCACCATACCTACGTAAGAGGGAGTTTCAGGCTTTAATTAATTGTTTGTAAACTACTTTGAGAAGCCCAGATGAAAGGCACTGCAGAAGTGCTAAGCAACACGTTATTAAATCTGGTCAGCAGGATTTTGGTTTAATAGCATTTAAGCAGTCCACAAAATCACTTTGCTGCAGACAAGGAGCACACCAGCCCTGTGAGGCAGGGCAGTGAGTTTCTGGTGAAAAACAGATGCCAAGTGCCCAACACCTACTTACTTGGATGATACAGCTTGTTAACAAATCTCACAAGGAATGAGGGGGAATGGAGTGCGTCCAGAAACTGCAAACATCTGAATTACCATATCTCTCAAGTCAGTCTCTGCCAGCAAAGTTCATTTTAGCTTCTTGAGCAATGCAGGGAGGTTTTACTCAGGTGGAACCTTCATTAAACCACAGGTAAAACTCCTCCTCCTGTCACCTGTCACACAACTATGCTCACAGGCAGATGATTTTGCAAGGGGGACAGTGCACACCCCTGCCACATTCTGGGCTCAAACACGATCCCAACATGATGCAAGCTGAGAACCATGAGCTGCCAAATAGCATTGTGCACCTGATCTTCTCTAATTAGCAGCAAAACATCCATTAAAATTCATGCAAATCAGGGGTTCAGGCCAGGTGAACTTAAGGGCTTTAGAAACAGCCAATTTCCTGGCCTGTTCAAAGCGTGGCCGAAAGAAGGGCAGAACCCATGGAAATTTCCCACTCCACACAAGCAACTCTCCCAGCTGCCTCCTCTTAAAACACCCAGGGGAGAGCTGGATTATCTACAAGTGGCTTTGGCCACTGGTGTGGCCACCCCAACCCTGCTGTGCCCAACAAGCTGCCACGCTCACCTCCTCACTGGGGAGCAGGTTGTCATCCAGCTTGAACGCCGTGCCAACACGCCTCCTCACCTGGGGAGGCTCCTCTCCAGCACCCAGAGGATACTCCTTGGGCATCTTGCCTGTCAGCTCCTGGGGAACAGAGAGGGCTCCAGGTAAGGCTCAGCGGGAGAAAAGGGCTCCCACCTGGCCCAACCCCAGTGTGAGGTGCAGTTCTCACCGCTTCTCGCAGGCAGATTTTCTTCAGCTCCTCAACTTTCTGAAGCAGTTTTTCCTGAAGGAGTTTCTCTTTCTTCTTTAGTTCCATAATTTTCTCCTTCTTTTGTTCTTCACTGACCTCTGAATCCTGAGAGCCTGGAAAACACACTCTGTATCAGAGGATTTCTAGGTAAAATTTTTCTAGGTAAATTTTTTATTGTCTGGTATTTTATTGTCATTTCCCTTTTAATAAACACAAGCCCCATTATACTTGGCTACCTCACATTTAAGTGCAGTGTTACCTGATGAGATCAAACTGCCATTGCTGGCCATAATAAGCTGGTTCTTGGCCTCCAAAGTCACCAGCTTTGATACTTTTGGTGTTCCCATCTCTGTCAGATCCATGGCGATATCATCCAAACTTCTGGCTGATGGAATTTTTGCCTGAAGGAGTTTAAAAAATAAATCCAGCCTCACTGAGTTACCTCATTAACTTCAGAACACATCACAGAAGATGACATTTCACACCTCATCTCCCACAAAATTAAGGGCTAAAGCAACAGCATCACACAGGTGCTTGTGGTATGCAAGGGCTGTTTGGCATTCCTTTTCCCTCTCCCCCAAAACCTGAACCATCTCCCAGCTCAAAATCTCTGCAGCTTTCAAAACAAACACAGGAAAGCAGACAATAGGAAAGGCAGATTAGACAGACATGGGAATTCCCTCTTCCTGATTACACTTCCATAGGCCTTAACTGCAGGCAGGCTAAAATGGATGGAATAACAATACTGCCACTAATAGACTGCTCAAAAAGCTGACTAAAACGATTTGTAGTTTTTCTCTGGAGAGCAGTTCATCCGTGGAAAAACATATGCTGAAGGATATACAGGAAAGGTGTTGAAACCCATGCTTGCAGTAAAATGCCTCATAACTTACTTTGCTTTGCTTCCTGTCCAAGTAGAACTGGTGCTGACTGATTGCCATCACCCAGATGGACTTGATCAGGGAAGTGTTTGCATACCAAGTCTGCACCACCAGCCCGCTCTGACCAAAGGTCCTTCTCGACACTGAAATTCTGAGGAGGTGAAAAGAAATGCAGTTTCAAAGGTTTAAAGTTCACAATGCTTCTCTCTTGATCAGGTGAGGCTCAGCCTTTGTTTTAGGGATGTGAAAACTCAGATTTCCTTCATCCCATCACCCAGTGCTGCTGCAGATTTAGCCATGACAAATAATCCTCCCCCTGCTCCACGAACTCTCTGAATGGACACACAGGGAATCTGAGAGGACACCCAGAGCTCTGACAGCCCCAGTCTGCCCTGCCAAACGCTGGAGCAGGATCAGTCCCAAAGCCCAGAGTAAACTCAGGTGTCAGCTCTGAGGCACCTCCCACCCCATCCATTAACACGTGATGAGGAGTTCCCACTCTGGGTAAAGATTAACCCCGAGGACAGAGCTGCCTCCTCCAGCCTCACCTGCGGGGATCGTGTACTTCCACAGCAAATTTCTTCTCACGGAAATAGAGATTTTCCAGCTGCTTCCATTGAAATAGCTAGGAGAATTGGGAGAGACAAGCAGAACATGGTCACTAAATCACCAGTCCTCTCACCCCAAGGTGATGTAATTTCAGCAAATTACAATCCCTGTGTATCCTCACTTATGGCATGGACTTAGCAATAACTACATTCATAACACCAATTAAAAGAAGCACATAAATATAGGATGCCCCCTCAGTAATTTCACACTCTTACAGACAATGTGTTGCAAATTGAGAATTTTGCCAGTGACAACATCTGCCTCCATCAACAGCACATTTAATTTCACTGCTGGAAGTTCCCAGAGATCTTGGCAGGGCAGCTAAAGTAATTTTCTCTCTGATTAAACGCAAAAAATCTCTTTACCAAGTAATTGTATACACAACTATGGTCTACTTCCCTGAGTCAGAACATCCCCAGGGAGCAGCAGCAGCTTGGAAAAACCAAGACCTTTCTCTTGTGAAGACACTGTGTGAGACATCCAGCGTGACATTTTGGAGCAGAGGTACAGCATGTACAGAACAACAGCAGCTACAGGAGGAAGCCACCCCCAGCACATCCTCCTGCTAGAAACCCACATATTTCCTCCAAAGTGCCAGCTGGGAGAAGAGATCAAAGTCAGTCAGGGCTTGGCAGCTGCACCCGTGGGATCAGAATTTCATATGAATTCTCTCCTTTTGCAGCAGCATCAGCCATTCCCTGGGGACGAGCCATCAGGGGCTGCATCTTCCCAGCCCAGCCTTGCAGGTTTTGGCAGCACCACCTCCTGCCCCCTTCTCCAGCAATGCCAGGGGTGCCTGGATGCACATGGGGACCCACATGGTGTCCCCAGGGATGTCCCCCCCTGACCATGATGGGCTGCACAGGTGCAGCAGCACAATGGAGTTTACATCAGCTGCTTTCCAGGGCTGCAGCCCACATGGAGGTACTGGAGGTGTTTCCATCCAGTAGGATGAACCCAGACAGGGTTCAGTGAGAGATCAGCCTCTGACACCAAGGATCCAGCTGAGGCACCCAGGCCAGCACAGCAACGCCCTCCCTTCCCCACTGGAGCTTTTCCAAAGCCTCCAAGAGGGCAGCCACCACACCAGAAACCCCCAGGACACACAACATTCCTGCTGGCTTCTGCCAAAACCTGACGTACCATGCTACCTCCCACTACAGAGGCACTTCAAGTTTTGTAAAAAATGACACATTACGCTGTGATGCCATCAGAAACATTTATAACACAATGAAACATAACCCAGCTCATTTGCTGTTTCAGGAAAAAAGTGGCTCTTTCAGCAGGCTTTCCCTCTGTCTAATTAAAACTTTCCTAGGACTACAACCGACTATTAGAACTGGCTGTAGAAAAAGTGAAGCCAAGTGGAAACGTAATTAACTTGAATTAATAAATTATTTTCCAGACGACTGTGGAAGTTTCCCTCTGCTGCTTAAGTAAGTTTATGTTTGTCTCAGAGCTCTCCTGCCCAGTCACACCACTGTCAGAAACGCCTCTTTACAACTCTGCACTGGACTCTGAAAATAAATTTTTATAGAAACTTTTTATAAAAAACATTCATAAAAACACAAAAGGAAACAACCCCAGCACAGCCTGTCAGGACACTGAGCAACAGCTGCCCGTGGGTGCTCCAGCAGCGATCCGGGCCGGGATCCCGGCACAGTCCCGGCTCCTTCCCCGCGTCCCGCACTCACCTCGCCGCAGCCCCAATCCCGATCCCGGCTCCCCGGCCCCGCCGGGCAGTGTCAGGGGTGGCATGGGCAGGGCAGGGCAGAGCCGAGGTGGCCCTGCCGTCCCTCAGTCCTTCTGTCGTCCCTCCGTCCCTCTGTCGTGCCGCTCTGCTCCGGCAGCTTCGCCTCCCACCGCTGACACACGCCTGACATCACCACCCACCCGCTCCCCTGCGACGCCTCCCACACCCCTTTCTTTCCCCAGATAAAGGGAAAAACACAACAGCGGAGGGAACGAGGAGGATTCCACCCAGGGGCTGCACCCCTCGCAGCGCCCCGGGTGCCTGTGTGGGGCCAGGGCAGTGGCGTGGGGGCTGCCCGGGGTCCCTGCTGTGCCGTGTCCCGGCCCCGCCAGCCTTGACTCACACCCAGAGGCAACAGGTTCAACCAGAAGCATCATCCCGGCGTTCCCGGCCGCCCGCTCCCACGCTCGTAAAAATCATGGGCGTGCTTCAAACATGACCTCTGGAAAAAAAACTGCCTCGCTGCCGCCTCTGATCGTAGCGGGTGATGACTCCCCGGCCCCTTTATCACTTCCTTTGGGTTTTTCCCCTCCCGGACGCGCTCGACATTCCTGCGGGAGAAGGGGGAACCTGTCCCCAAGGTGAGGAGGGTCGACAAAATGCAGCAGCCCCAGCAGCTGGAGCAGCCTCCTGCCCAGGCACAGGGGTCTGTGCAAATCCCACACCAGGATCATTTGCAGTGCCGAGAAAAAAAAAAAAAAAAAAGAAAAAAAAAAAAGGCGTTTGTGTTTTTAAGAAAACCTGCATGGAATTGCCTCAGGATGTGGGTAGAGCTTTGCCCCATTTCCTCCCCACCCTGTAAGATCCATCCCAGCCCAAAAGGAGCTGACGGGTGCCCCAAGTATTCTGGGTACAATACAAAGACATCTCTGCCTCCCTGCCCAAAGTCTGGGGTAACTCCAGCTCTCCCCTCTGCTGTTCCACAGCACCAGAGATGGGAACTGACTTTGTACCCAACACATCTTTGCTCTCGAGGACTGTATCTCACTGAAGAACAACACAAGCTCCTTAGCTATCACCTCATCTGACAAACCAAACCCTCTTAACTCAGGCCCTTGTAAAAAAGGCTGGCGATTAAATCTTCAGAGTAAGTTTTGAGATAATAATATTTACACAGATGCACATGAAAATAATCCCAAATTAAAGTGTTACAAGTTTCTGCCTAACATGCTTGCATTCATGAAGACAGGAGGGAAAAAATGGACTCAATACAAACAAGGACAAAGCAATAAAGTAATAACTTTGTTTAACTGAAATTTTTCTAGCTCGTGGTCAAACGGCAACACTCAGGAAACCGTCACTGCTCTAGAGATATCCTGCTCCCTTCAAATACTCCCTACCCTGTACAGACATGTTCCTAAATAATTCCTAATTCCAATCTTACCTAAACTACATGCATATTTAAAGACAAAGGAGTGGCAAAAAAAAAATCTGGAAATCTGGAACTGGTTTTTGAGGGCTGGAAGAACAATTAGGAATAATTAAAATGTTTTTGTGGAAGTTTTGCAATGTATGTTCCCTTTAACCAGATGATTAAGTCCACCTGAGCTAATTAATGTTTTCTTAATAGCTTTCCCATCCATGTAGGTTGTCAGATACTTAAATGCTCCTGAAAACTACTGAGCATCCCAGGGGCTGCCTGTCTGACTCTTGAGTAGAACTTGGCCTGGTCAAGGTTGTTTTTCTGATTTTTTTTTTTTTTTGTAGAAGGCAGCTCTGCTCACATCTCATTACCCAGGCACCTCTGTGCACCAGCCAGGCTCCTACCACCCAGCTGCTGCTTTTCCAGCTCATGAATTCAGCCTTCCCTGCATTTCTACTGGGATTCAGTTCCAGATTCCAGGGAGCACTGAACCAAAAGGAATGGCCCTCCTTCCCTCACAAAAAGAATGTAATAGTCTAAGGTCACCCAAAGAGACATGGCATGCCTAAATGTTGAAACACCTTAAAAGAAGCAGCTTTTGTTTGTTTTTTTTTTACCTGGTTGGTCTTGCATCCAGTTTTGAATAAAATGCAAGTTTGTCCCGGCCTGACAGCGGGAGCAAACTGGCTCAGAAAAACAGCCCAGTCAGGACTGCTGGCAGAGACCCTGCCCAAAGAGATGTGCAGGAGAGCTGCTCAGGGGGTTCCTAACTCATTATCACTGTGAGCCCGAGGGATTTCGTTTAAAAAAAAAATAAAAATATTGTAGTATTTTTTTCCAAAGGATTTTTTTGCTAGGAGGTGAAAATCTGAGTGCAGGGGCTGTTGTGGCCACACAATGCTGCACCAGCCCACGTGCCAGAATTGCATCTGGGATGTTTCTAAGGTTAGTGACAAATGCTGACCAAGGGCTAAATTACCCAAATCTCTGGCTTTCCACCCAAGGGGGTCTTTGAGTAAGGTCAGCATGGAAGTGCAAGCCATGCCACAGTGCTTGCAGCAGCCTTTTCCCTCGGGAAGCACTTCCCAAGCACCTCGTGGTACGTGCAGGGCCTGCAAGGAGGCTCAGCAACCAGCACCTCAGGAACTGGCTGGGAACAGCAATCTGCAGACAAATCTGGCAATTCAGAGCAAGGAAACATAAAAGATTTCTGCCCACAGGAATGCACCCCACCCGATGAGGGGAATTACCACCCTGGCAGCAGCGCTGGGAGCAGGGCTGTGTTTCAGCCCCTCTGCTGCACTCAGCTGTGCCTGGCATCCTGCCCTCAGCTGGAATCCTGTGTGTGTTTCCCTGCTGTACCTGCCCATGGAGGGAGGCACCTGAGGAGATGGCAGGAGAGCCAAACTGCCCCACCTGCAGCAGCTTCTGAGGGAAGGAGGCAGACAGCTCCCACCTGTGCCAGCATAACTTGGCAGAGCTCACCTGCAGGCATCCTTCATCCCTTAAATATTAAGACAGTCCTCTAAAAACCACTTCAATCATATGTTTTTCTAATAGCTTATGATCCTTTTTTGCCTGGTCCTCACTTGCAGTGGCATCATAACCGAGATGTCTCAACATCAAACTGCCCCAAAATGTTTGTGTTTTGCAGCAGATGACGTTCAAGCAACTTTTTGAACATCTGGAAAGAACTGAATTTCAGAGCACTCTCATAAAAGCCCTGTGTTTATTTTAAGTAATTATGTCAGCTTAGTACCTTCTATCTAAATCAATGGCTTGGTGAGAAATAAACAAAATAAAAGAAATCTCTGCCTAATTAGAGGTGCCTGCTGAGAAGGCTGTTCCAATGCTGCTGTGTTCTGAACTATTCAGCAAAGCAGGAAGCAAATTTACATGAAGTAAATGTTCTGCAAGGGAAAACTTTTAGCATCAACTCTTAGCATATGTTGAATTAAGAAAGAAATACCATAATACCTCCTCCTCACAGCTCAGGAGCAATGCATCCCAACAAAGAGAAAGTCAGGCAGTAGTGTCAGGAGGCTTGCAAGGATGAACAAAGAGATCCTGGACAAATTCAGACACAAAAAAAAAAACCCTACAGAGGCTGGAAGAAATACAGAGAAATTGTCTGAGCAGCCAGGGGTCTGGATTGGAAAGCTAAAGCCCTGGAAATTAAATCCAGCCAGGAAAATTGTGAAGGTGATGAGGCCCTGGCACAGGCTTGCACAGAGAAGCTGTGGCTGCCCCTGGATCCCTGGAAGTGCCCAAGGTTGGGCACTGGGGCTTGGAGCACCCTGGGACAGTAGAAGGTGTCCCTGCCCATGGCAGAGGAGTTGAAATGAGATGATCTTTCAGGTTCCTTCCAGCCCACAGCATCCTGTGATAAACATTACCCATTTCAAAACAAGTATATGCTAACAAAAACACTTCTGAGAACACAAAGCACCCAAGACATCAAGCAGTAGAACTGATTTTCTTGGACATTTGAAACAATACCACAGCAAGATTAGTTCTTCTCTTCAGATAACACAGCTAATTTATCACGAGGGAGTCACCCACAGAAACACAATGAAGTGGGAGAACAAGTCAAAGAGCCAGCAAGCTGCCTTCTCCAGCCCTCAGAGGAACTCCACATATTGGCTGAACACAGAATAAACTCAACTCATGCCTTAATACACCCTCCCTTAACAAGACATACATTGTTTATCTCAACAGTGAGAAGAATGGGGTAGAGATAAAGGGAGATCTATTCTGGCTTGAAATGACAAATGAAGTCCTGGGACCTGTTTTATACTTTTCCTAATTGATTCAGAGGATACCAGGGACAGGATCTTGGCATGCCACCCCACAGCAAGCAGGAGGCACTTCTCCAAGCAGGATGTGATTCTCAATATTAACTGCAACTGAAAGAGAATATGTTTTCAAAGCAGCAGGACTGCAGAGCTAATCCCAGGTCTGAGCTCAAAAGCAAGGGCTGCCAGACCCAGTCTGTTTTAATGTCCCTTGAGACTTCAGGATGATAATCAAGCGAGCTCAGTATAACCTCCAGCCAGTGTGGAGCCACTGCTTTTATCCACAAAGACAATTTTCATAAATGGCACACAAAATAATTCTCCCTTTTCAGTCTGTTACAAGCACAGTGCTTCCCTCAGTGCCCCAGCTGGCAGTCCTGGGTGATGGGTGACACTTGGGCTCTGCTAGAAACTGCTTCTGAAGCTACATAAGCTCCCAGCAGTGACTTGGAGCAACAAAACTCCCTTGTCCAAACCATCTCAGGTCAAGCAGAAAAATATTAATAGCTGGAGCTAAACCTCCCCAGCCAGCTCTACACAGACAGACACAGCCAGGGCAGGTTCTCCAGGTCCAGCCCCAAGTGACACACCGGCCTCCCTGACACCACACACTCCCCTCTGGATGGTGAGGATGGAGCAGTGGCAGGGCTGGGTGATAGGGATCTGCAGATTGCTCCACCCAGGCCTCTCCTGCAAGCTGCTTCCTGTGAGGAGCTCTCAGCCTTGGACTTCATGCACTGCTGTTGATCCAATAACAAAATCTTGGGATAACAACCACGCTCCAAGGCTCACATTTATGTGTCTTTGCCTGAAGACCTACTTGGATAAAACCAGAGGATTTCACTTTTTGGAGAGGGTGGTTATATTTCTTTGGATTTAACTCCATTAATGCATGCAGCTAATATAAATTTTATTTCTATTACTAATAGCAAAATTGTATTCTAAATATGGACTTGGCTCTTGCAAGATGCCTATAATTCTGTGGTGAAGCAAACACATCTGCCAGTACTGCAGGAAAGACATGGACAGCAGAATAAATCCCCCTGGTGTGAATTCACTGGGGCACAGGCATCAATTCCTGTTAAAATCCTCCCATCCAAAATACTGCAGCTTTCTCACCACAACCAGTATCAGAGAGCTTTGCACACCCAGAGCTCACCTGTAGCACTGAAATTTGGGAAGGCCAACTCAGTCTTTATGAGACTTGGACTCAGCCTTTCCCTCTTACTATTCTCCATTTATTAATCAGCTGCATGTATATTTAAACATCACCAAGTGGAGAAGTGGAGCACAATGAGGATGCTCTTTCCCAGATGGCTGGGGATAAACACAACAGCAGTTTTGATCCACAGTATAAACAGCTGCATAACACCCTCACACGGCAGTTGTGAGTTTGGCTCCATTCCCAAAAAGCAAAGCAAGAAAATTCTGCTAAATCCAGCAAAACTAGCACCACTGCCCCAAAAGGTGGGAATGGTTTACATGTCTATTTCCCTCCTGACTGCTGCTCCAGAGACTTCTGGGACACTCAGGCAAGCTGTACATACTCTTCTCTCTATGAAATAAATTCTGATACATTCATAAATATGAACAAACAACAATACTGATTAAAAGGAACTTCTGCGTGCTGCATCACAGGCAGCAGGGCTGTAGTTACACTGAAATAAGCAGCAGTATCTCAGCATTTTAACTCCAAACCCAAGTGTGAGTGTGGGTGCCCCTCTAGACCTATATGTCTGCTTTTCCTCCCCAAAGTGATCTGATTCCAATAACTTATCCAAAGTGCACTCTGTATTTAAAACCCTGAAACGTTTTTCATATAAAGAAACTGTCTGGATATTTAGCCACTTGTTAAATGCATCATGGCTCAGGACAAGCTGTGGCTTACATAATTTTTGTCCCTTTGCACTGACACCAGACAAATCCTTAAGGATACTAAGCCATATCCATCCCCACAATTTCAATGAGATTATTGTAATTAAACCTTCCATCTGCATTTAGGCTCCTCTCTCTCACCTTCCCTTTTAACCTCTATCCTCTGTTGTATAATTATAATTTCAGTGAAGCCAACAACTATTCTCGTTTTCATTGTAATACTTCCACTGCAGAGATGACCTCTGGTTTTTATTTTATTTTTCTTAAACACAACTCCCACTGTATTCAAAGACAACGCCTTGTAACTAACTGTAGCAGGGTGTGACTTGGTATCTGGGCCCTGCTGACCTTAAAAATTTTTCTTAATCTGCCTGGTTGATGTTGTAAACTGAAATCCCACAAGCATAAAAAATGCTTGGCAAAGCAATGCTTCCAGCCAAGCAGGCTCCATTTTCTTGGAGAGCATTGCTGGTCACAGCTGGACATCTTGGCTGCAGAATGATCCTCTCCTGGCAGGAAAATCTTATAGATGTTGCCTAAAATCAGGGAAGTGCTCCAGGGCAAAAGGACCTCCTTGATGCTCTCTTTAAACATTCAATGGCTTCACCATGTTGATTTACAAAGGGTTCCTCTTGTGTTACTGTCTTTTAGTGCAGGCATGGGAAGAGACACCTGGGATAAAACTCTGTATTTTACTAAACAAAGCAAAGGAAGGACATGAGAGCTCACCCTTGGACACACAGGTACATAAATACACCAAAAGAAACCAAGTCATAGCCTGCTCTGGAAAAAGAGAAGATCAAGTTGGAAGCTTGAAGGGAGGGATTACTCTTTAACAAGGAAGTTTTGTTAAGCTGTGCTTTTTGGCACCAATACACTAAACAATATCATTTTGCAAATGTAAAAAATCCCTGGCAGGGAGCACAACTTCTTGTGAAGTCCTGCCCAGATCATTCCTGGGGAAAGAAGAACTGCAAACTCCCAGATCTCCATCCCCTCATGGCTTAGATGTTTCAATGAAGACATGACCAGAAAAAAGCCTCAGCCCAGGAGCATGGCTCCAGCACAAGCAGCCTCAGCTCTCCCACCAGCCACAGGGGTTAAAAAACCCTTCAAAGACTTTCACACTCAGTCCTGTCACCAGGACACACATGTAGCTACAGGATGGGGAGAGCTCTCACCACGCCATGTGCTGGGTGTGTGGTGGGTTTCCAAGGCTGCTGTCTGGGCTCACAGCAGAACAAGGGAGGACCCTCTACCCTGTTCAAACAGCACAGGAGGGTGTGGGCAGAGCTCACTCTGCAGCAGACACACTGGGAAGCAGTGGGTTGGAGAACAATGACCTCCAGTACTTGGGCATTTATTCTCAATTCCCCCTTAGAATTTATGGAAACACACAGTTGCTCCAACAAGCCTTGAATCTCACTCAGTTCCCCTCGTATTCTGCCTGTATCAGTGGAGCCCTTTATGCTTCATGCACAAAAAAACCCCACCTACAAAAGTGAAGTGAAAACACTGCCTGAGTACAAGGCCTTGCAGCAACACAACCACTTCATATTTCTGTAGTTACCCCTGGGGGCTGCCAAAATTCCCATCCTGAGACCACCAAACTCAAGACACACCAGCCAAAGCTCCCAAAGGGAGTTTCCACTATCTAGGAGAGGGAGAGATTTACTGCCTCAGTGCCAGCAGAAATCTCCTCCTGCCTCCAGCCTTTGGTCTTTTGCCCACCAGTCTAATAAGCAATAGCTTAAAGGAGTATATTCTGACACGTAACACCATGTTTCCCCCACAAAAAAAAGTTAGATGCAAAAAAACTTACTTTTCTGGGCTTAACTTTGTCTTGTAAGTCGTACTGGCCGATTCCTTTGTAACTTATTCCAAGCCACCACGGGATTCCTTGTTTATCCTGAAAAATGGATGTCTACGTCAATCAAGAGCTCCTTAAGAATTAGGCAATTCCAAGATTACAGCCCTTTTCACTCTGTGACAAGTACGAGTAGGTACAGAACAAAGATCTCCTGGCAAACAATTTGAGGTGAAGTGGATTGCTGGGGTGAACATGGAAACTTTCTCCCTCTGCCTTCTGAGGCAGAGGCACAAAACCTCAGGTGGGGGCTGTGCAACGTGGACAGAAAAGCGACAGTGCTGCTGACACAATGGGGTGTCACTGGCTGGAGGAGTGGCTGTGAAGGGAAAGGACAGGGAAAAACTGTGGCCAGTCACTGAATCCACTATATTCAGGCATGGACAGCCACAGGAAGAGACACCAGCACAAAACATCAGCTTCTCAGGTACCACAGTCATGGCCACGACTCAAAAGTAAGGAGACATCATCTCTGCTGAGCTCTTCGGCACAAAACTCTTTGGCCCCGGCTCTGCTCTACAAATGGGAATAAATGGTGTATTTCCATCACTCTCCAGAAGTATTTCTCATCATTTCCCCACTCCAAGCACACACCACTAATCACCTGCCACTTAGGAGGAGTCTTTTCCACATTTTGTTTTTCTAATCTTGATTAATGTCTCTGGGGAAACATATTAACTGCTTCAGGTCTAGCAGCGATATCCAGTTTAATTAAGATTATAGGAATATAGCTCCTGATAGGATTACATGAGGTTTTACAAAGATTCCTTTCTGCTTTCTGGAAACAATTTTTAAAGTACATGGATTGGGGAAAAATCACATTGGTTGAAAAATGTGGGGTTTCATACTGATAGAAGGGCACTGAATCATCCAACTGCTCCTCTAGGAATGCAAGCCCACGTAATAAGCTCAGCAAACACATTATCTATAGGCAGTTACTGACCTTTACTCCATAGTAATGAACTCCATATGTTGGCAAAGCTTCTACCACTTTCATGTACCTGCAGACAGATTTATAGCATATCAGATGATTTTCTCTGGAGGGAGTAATATCTATTAACATATTTTTTTCACACATACATCCAGGACACGTCAATTTATCATTTGCATATTTTGAAGGCCTTAATAATTGAAGGCCCATGTTTTCAGAAAAAAACTGAGCATCTTGGCTTGGGGAAAGATGGGGTATTTTGGCCCAGCTAAAGCAAAAGGAAAATCTCTATACAACAAAACATTCAAACTCTTATCAGAAGATCACAGAACTGAAAGCAAAAATTCTGAACTGAACATGTGAGCCTTTTGGGAAACGCTGGCAATAAAGACCTGCCTATAATTATTCCATTATGGAGCTCTGGTTACAAAGGATAGGCTCCAAATGAATGTGTTTATGCCATTGTACAACTGTTTCATGAGGCGATTCAGAAAACCACTGAACAGACCATTTTTCCCTTGTTCCTACTGAAAAAAGACCACAGATTATTGAGACAGATTTACAGGCACTGAGGTACGTGTGAAAAACTGCAAGGAGTCTGCACTGTGCAGCCATGGCCATCGTCTCAAACATCTCATAACACATCCTACTGCATCTGCTTGTAGGAAGAACAGTAAATATTAATGGTAAATGAAAAATACAAATCCACACGCTCAGTGGGCAGCTTGGAAGACCCTGATGTTTTGAAAGCCAAATTCTGAACGTTTCAGAATTTCTTACAGGATTTACGGTAATACACACCCTTAAGGGTTTGGAGTGAAAATTAATTGATGGCAAGCAAGGTATGGAGAAGAGTTTTCCAATAAAGTAAGATCCAAAGAATTTCTTTTGTATTTGAGGTACCCAAATGACTACACAAATGCTGAACTGTAAGCCTGTGAAATGTTAAGACTTCAAATAATTCCACTTTGCAATGTAACTCAATAAAAAGAGAATCTGACAGATACAAATGGCATCATTTGGAGGCAATAATGACCCAAACAGTCTGCCTTGCCACTTCTCAACAAAAAAAAATAAAGAACAGGAGAAAAGTAAAAATATCATCTTCACAAATTAACAAGTGTCATACTCACTGAACGATGGCTTGTCCTCTGGTCAGACCTTTAATTTGTGTATAATGCTCAATTACTCTGTCCTCACTGCAAACCAAGCACAAAACCCAATTCAGAGGCTCAGTGACTGTGTTCATGTGTGACGGCATCTGTCGAAGCTCAGCCACCTGCTCAGCATGCAGAGAAGGGTCCCCCTGCATGTTTCTTGCTCTGGTTTACATTCTGGTTCTTGCTGATTTCTTTCCCACCCTTCATTAGGCAGCGTGGAGCTGCCTGGCTGGTCCACACCATCACATCCTGCCTAACAGACTAATTAACAAACCACTTCGGATCAGCCTGTTCTGCTGCAGATGCTGCTGCAGAAGAATGGTGCTAATTGTGTAAATTCATCCTAACATTCTAAAGGATCCCAACTTCAAAGGCTCCATATGCAAGACAGAAGAAGTATAACTAGAGCTGTTTTCATTCCCGTGTATTTTTTTCCCCCTGACATTTCATAGGTTAAAAAAACCACACATTTGTCAGCAACGACCTTTTTGCTTTTTTCCTGTTACATATTTCAACATTTTGTTTTGAAGGAATGCAAAATAAAATATGCATTTCTGTGTCAGACACTTGAGAGCAAAGAAAAGCCCAGCAGCATTCACTAGAGACAAACAAATAATAAGTAAGCATGGTATACTTGAAAATCCATCACGTACACATCAATCCTGAAAAAACCAAAACAAATGAGGGAGTTGAATTTGCACAAAGGGCATAAATTCCAAGGAAACAATATCACTGATTCATCCTAAATGCTGTGTTCCTTTACAGCAAATTCAAGCCCCAGAACTGGAACTGTCTTTCCTTTTCCAGCCTTTCCAGATTATTTTCTTCCCCAGTTCTGTCGAGAGGAGCTGGGTGGGCAGCTGGCAGCCAGCAAAGGTCAGCCCACCACAAAGGCTCCACTGTGTGACAGATGAGGACTGAGGTGCTCTCTGCAAACCCAGGCTTGGCTGGAGCTCAGACTTCAGCTCCTTCTATTGCAGGGTCCCCACATACTCTGATCCAGCAGTTTCTGACACAGCAATCTAATTTAAGCAAACTTTGAAGGAGGAATTTGCATCAGATCTTGCATAATTTATAATCTTCTAAAAACTGGAAATGCTTGAACATGAGCAATTAACTCCATGTCCTGGGCTGAAAACTTCTAGAAGAGTTTGCAAACTGCTTAAAAGTGATCTCATTGTTACCATTCATATCAATGATTTGCATTTTAAATTAAACAGCTCACCAGTAAGCAAGTGATGGATGCTCCTGCAGTGTCTTGGTAGGAAAGACAGGCAGTGTCTTCAAGTCTTTTCTAGTGTTCTCATCACTGAAAAAGCAAAAATGGCCCAGAGTCAATGCTAATGAATCAGAGATGGACTCATTAATTTGGGCAGGAGGAAGGGCTGTATTTGCTGCTCACAAATGTGGAGTGCTGCCCCATGTCAGGCTGTCATAGCAACGTAATTCTAGAGGCCCTCTCACATGACAGTGATGGATATGGTGTCATGCAGGCTCATTATACACACACGTGATGCTCAGGCCACCACCGTATCAATATTTATTCTGCACACCCTCACTCTATTTGCTGAGTGCAGAATGAGCCCTGAAACAGCTGCAGGAAAGCCTCTGCCCAAAGGTAAGGCTTGTAGTGCTAAATTTTGCTCTGTCTTTAGCTAAAGCCCTACCTCTAGACAATACATTTCATGAAGCAGTGTGGTGTTTGTTAAATCTCAGAAGTTTAACAGTGATCTGATACAAAACAAAGGGTTTCAGTTCATATGCTTTAAAATATTTTCAGTGAAAACAGTTCTCCTGGACTGCTCGTTGTACAGAAAGTTCAAATATTCTGGACTCTAGGCCCAACTTGAAATGAAATACAGGCGGGGCTGAAGTATGTGAATGCAATTTGTCATGACAAAACCCCAGCAGAGTATCTCAAAACCTATTTACAGGCATCAGTAAAATGGTTCATATTTTCTCCTCACACGGTCCATGAATTAATCAGCTGAAACCTGCACGCCCCATTTCAGCAGGATTTCTGCGTGCCTTCGCAGCAGCGCCGGCAAGCACCAACACGACTTTTCTATGCAAAGAATGCACCAGTCACGTCCATCAGCATCTGCCTCAACTTTGTCCAGGCTTTCCTTGAAGGATTTTTCACGCTCCCCCCAAGCTCTCTTCTCATCAGATTGAACTATTAAAGAGTTTTCATCAGAGCTATGTCCCCGTTTGCTTCCGTCAAATCCCACACCCTGCACATCCCTAGAGCGAATGGAGCTCTGCACGTGGAGGACACAGCAACCCGTTCCATCCCAGGATTCCACCTCCCAGATGCCACATGGAAATCGCAGGAGCTAAAAGGTTTTTATGTTCCTCGGGAGCACGGGCTAATCATTCTGCAAGGCTCCTCCCCAGCCCTGACAATGAGCCCCAGCCCCGGGTAAAGGGGGACCACCTCTGAGGAAACAGTTCAATCAACAGCCTATTTATTCTTCAAGGTCTTTGATGAAGCTGCCAAGAAGGGGTCAATTAGCACCGAGGAGTGCTGGTTGCTGCACTCTTCTGCCAGGAATATCCATTTTTCTTTGCAAGCTGGCCAGCACCCAAGTGCCACAGAGAGGGACAGCTGGGTAGAAAATCAGGGTCTCTCCTTCCAGCGCTCAAATACAGCCAACGCTCACAAAAGCTGAGTTTTATTCACCCCTTTACAAGCCCATTTTGATGGGATCAAAAGGCTGCAGGACATCTAGGCTTGAAGAGAGAAGGTAGATTACCAGGTGTTTGTAGGGTCACATGGAAATGCAGGTACAAAGCATGTTCTTTTGAGGCCTCAGAAACCAGAATAATAAAAAAACCCACCCCAAAACAAAACACCCCCTCCCCCCAAAAAACCCAACAAAACCTCCAAACAAACAAAACCCCAAACAACAGCAACAAAAAAACACCTCCAAACCCTGAGCAACCTGGCCTGAACTCCGTCTTGGAGCCAGAGGATATGGCCAGATGACCTCCTAAGGTCCTGGCCAACTTCAATCCTAGACCCACAGGATAATTGATTATTAAAACACAGTCTTCCTCCTATTTTTAAACCTGACTCATCACTGCAATGGCTGCTCTAGCAGGCAGAGTTGGCAGGGAGCTATAGTGAAGAAGGAGAGGTTTTGGAAGGAAGTACTAACAAAATAGCTCATTTTTACCAAACAAAAGGGCTGTTACTGTAAATGTAGATTCTCAGCCCCGCAGTATTCATAATCAGAGGTTTAATGGGTGGTCATTAAACCCTATTTAGAAACCTAGTTGTAAGGGCTGAAGCAATAAGGAGACTGATGTGGGAGGCCAGGGCTGAGCTCTGGCAGAGGTAGCCGGGCACAGGGGACAGCTGACACGCCAGCTGTCACCATTTGCACATGGGTAGAGAGGTCCCAAACTCTCCTTCACCAACCATCACAGGGCCAGGAGCCTCCCCATCACCAAGAGTGTGCAGAAATGCCACAAATCCTGGCAGCTGCATCTCCCATGCTCTGAAATGCCACCTTCTACAATATTTGTAGCCTCCAACAGTGCTACTTGCCTTCCTGTTTGGTTTTTGGGCCCCTTGCCTCTCTAGATCTGGCTGGGCAGCAACTTTATCCTCATCGATGCCACAACAAGGGTGCTAGTTAAGCCTGAGTGATGAGTAGCAGCTCATCAATATGAAAATGTCTACCACTGAATTTAAATTTTGAGGGCCAGCCAGCAAACTCGCCTCCAAGCAGGGCCTGTGGGCTCTGAGCTGGGACACGCAGAGATCAAAGGGCTGTCACCACATCTGTGCCATGACAGGGGGCACGTCCCTGCAGCACTGACCCAGAACCAGAGCCCTGCTGCAGACTGTCAGCAGGCAGGGGCCATGGAATTGTGACAATTTACAGCATTGCTGGGCCTTTTCTCTTCTTCTGCCAACCTACAAACCCATCCAAATTCTTGCAATAGCAGAGAATACACTGATTTTATGAAGCAAAATTGGCCCCTGGGACTTGTCTTCCTGATGGGACCCAACCTCACACCCTGAAGTTCTGACACCATCCCATCCACACGCACTGGGAGAAATCCATCAAAGTGGACTTATAAGGCCTGAAACTCTCTGAGAAGCAACGTGAGGATTTTTTTCCCCCTGCATAATTGTGAGATCAAGCATGAAACAATCCTAGAAAAATGTAAAAGACCTAGGAGAGACAGGGCACAGCTCCTTGTGTGCTGGACGCCTTCAGACAGTGCAGGCTGGCACGAAGCAGCCTGGATCTGCTGACTGCCCGCCCCAGGATTAGCATTTGGGATGATTCACGGCTTCAGGGATAATAAAAGCCTCAAATGATCCTCCCCCCCTCCTTCCACAGAGTCCATTATCACTTCATCTACACCGAGCAAGTCTCCCCTTGACCTTCAGGATCACTTTCCCAAGCCCTGTGAGACCCAGCCATTCCCCAGAGGTGACAACTCCCGATAGCAGGAGCGGCGGGTTTGAATTATGACCTGTTCCTGTTTGGTTTCACAACGACCACGAGACGATACAGCGATCCCAGGGCAGACAGCCCCTGGCTCCAGATGTCCCACCATCCCCACTATCTGCCAGCCAAACACCCCCTGTTGTATCTGGCACGCCCATGCTGGGTTCCCACCAGGAGGAGGACAAGGCTGTCGGGACAGGGAGGCCCAACTTGCATTTAATCTGACCCCTGCTAAGGAGGGGGTTTCTGGACTGGTGGTTTTTGGCATGATTTCAAGACATAAACTTAAAACCGCCCAGAGTCAATGGGACTGAACATTTTTTGGCAAAAGGTTTGTTTATTCCCCAGGAGGAGAATATAGGAAACTCTCATCTCAAGTATTTTTCCACTATGGAGAAGAATTAAACAAAAGCAGCAGACAGACCTTTTCCTTCCTATTCCACCCTCTAAATAGGAGTTTTCTCTCTAGCAGATACAAAGCAGGACTCGGATTAATCTGGGCAATGCAAATGGAAATAATGAAAATCTGCATCAAAGCCTCCTCTCACGCTGAACCTCAACTTGCACTCCTGGTACTGCCCATAATTAATTCTCTGTCCCAACATGATCAAACGTTGGGCAAGATGCTGTCCCCAGCACGCCCTGCTCGTCAGTGCTAGCTCCACGGAGAGGGAAGGCAGCTTGACTCTAAAATAACCAGTAACAATATTTAATCATGTACCATGCTATCAGTAGGACTTCCCACTTGAAACTGTCTCCAGCAGCAAAACAGGACCAATCTCATGAGCTTCCTACAACCTGCTGATGCTACAGTAAAATTTTAGGCATCTTGCTAAAACCCCCGCCAGAAATCCATGAAGGAATCAAGCCAGACCATCATGGCAAGCTCTGCCTAGAGCACATTACTGAAAATTAAAAAAGAGTTACACATTTATGCCCCCAGAAAGTACATCTTGACAGCTTGTAATGAAATGATACAACACTCCCTGCCAGGCAAAGATTTCCAGAACTGTGCTAATTAGGACCATTTGTCAATACCTGGCGTTTCCCTACACCCACTGTCAAAAAGCAGCTTATGCCCCTTGCTAAGGCAGGTAAGAGCTTAGATGGAGTAAGATGTGGTTAATGAGATTAACAAAACATGAAGAGCAAGCGACACACCCAGCAGCAAAAGCCATATATTGGACTACAGCATAGAAACTTATCAGCCCACAGATTCTTTGTAAATATTAACAACTCGATGAGAACAGGACTTCAGACAACTCTTAACTGACTGTAGAAAAGGCGGGCGTGTCTGCCTCTGCTGAATTGCATTTATAACACGTTATAAGGTACAAATTTATCACTAGGGAAAGTGCTTTGTATAGCAACTTCCCTCTGTTCTTGGAGCCTTTTGACCTCACACAAATACTTTCTCTTGTGTTGCTACAGGATCATTGGAATAAGTCACTCCCGGGTTCTCCTGAATGTCATTTTCTCATGTTCAGTTAATTCTTGAAATGAATTTTAGCACAGATAGAATTTAAAGTGGCCTTGCCTTTCGAAAATGTCACTCAGCCTCACAAAATTAACCTGAAAGTTATTTCATGGACACCTAAACACCAGCAAATTTGAGAATTACATATGAAATTCAAGGAAATGTGCAGCTGCACAGCAAAAGGATGCGTTATTACCCTACATCATGAAGATGATTCAAAACATTTCCATTAGGATTTGTCACCTCATTCTCTTTAAGATATTTACAGCTGGCAAAAGAAATACTCCAAAACAGCACACAATTAGAGCAGATGGTTGAAAGCTTGACAATCAAGGGTTTCAGAGGGTCAGATTATTCAGCTGATATCAGTAACAGCTTTATTTCTTTAGAATGACCACCAAATTCCTTTGCACCAAAATGTACAAGACTATGCTCTGCTGCTGTCCACACCCCTGGTCCTCAAGTGACTTTCTCAAGCGACCAGACTCAGGGAAACATCACCAAGGTCTCCAAGGTGCTTTACACTCATGGATGAGAACCAACAACATGGACCATCCCAACGTAGCTGGGCTGCTTCAGCAAGAGGTGCCTGTTCTGTAGGCTTTGGGTTTGCTGTGAAATAAAGATCATGACAACCTCAGGCTCATGTGAAGGCTGCTCTGCCCTTTGAGGTACCACAAGAAACAGGTGTGAGGAGCAAGCAGTGAGGCAGTGGAGGGGAAAAAAATGAGCAGGGTTAAAAGTGCAGGAGAAAAAAGGGGGGGAAGGAACAGAGAGCAGGGGAGGTACAGGGAGAGACGATGGATTTAGCAGCTTTTGACTATGCCAGAGCAGCAGGATCTTGGCAGCAGGACTTTGAAAAATGCACTCTCCGACAAATCCTCTTTTGTGATAAATGCCAGACGTTTCCCATCACTTCCCAACCTTTCAGTTTATGGTCTGCTGGCACACTCAAGAAAGTTGTTTCTCTATTGAAGGGAGCCCAGGATGTGGAAAGGCCATGAACAAGGGGCTCCCATCGGTACAGGACTGCCAGAGCCCGACCTTCCCTGCAGGCAGTGGGGGGCAGGGCTGCAGGGGCTGCCACTTGAACACCAGATAGCAGCCGCCTGCTCAGAGAGGTATTTGAAGGAGCATTTAAGAGCCTTCCAACCCCATCTGTGAAAAGGACCCTGATAAGCACTGCAGATGGTCTTTTCAGCCCCAGCTTGTTGGATGTTCAGGCTGTGGCGATGCCGCGGGTTCCCACCTTGTGCAGCTGCAACAGCTTTAGTTTCACAGCTCAGGGGGACCTGCACCAAACACAAAGTGTGGCTGGGACTGGATGACCATTCCCCATGCTTGGACCAGAGCCTTGGACTCCCAGGCATGACCTTCAGCTCCAGCCCAGTCCTCTGAGCCCAATTTCTCTGCATCCCAAGCACTGCCCAACTCTTGGGCAGAGCAGCAGCACCAGCAGATCTGCTGGGGTTTGGTGACCTCACACACTGGCTTTTGGAAGATGGGCCAAAGAAAATGCAACATTTCTCCAGTCAGCTGTATGCACACACCTCTCCACATGAGGACGTGGTGAGCGGACAAATGGGAACATGAACTGCTCCCAGAGCCACCTTGGCAGATCAGGCAGTGCTACAACTCCCAGACAAGGAACAGGGTGCCAAGGAAGCAGCTCTTCATGGCTAGGGAAAATCTATGACCTGAAGCTGCCCTAAATCCTCAGGTCTTCTTTTAC
The DNA here is from genome assembly GCA_024734555.1 of Trochalopteron elliotii. NCBI lineage: Eukaryota > Metazoa > Chordata > Aves > Passeriformes > Leiothrichidae > Trochalopteron > Trochalopteron elliotii. The sequence goes on from JANPWX010000333.1 coordinate 477,197, forward strand.
AGCTTTTGATGTGAAACATGAATATTCTAAAGACAGAAACCCTTTTGGTCCTTGGACTTACCACCTACAGTGGGTGATGGATCCCATCCCACAGACCTGCTATGGTATATCCATGTTTAAAGAGCTGCTTGGTGATACCCACAGCACAGCAGTGCTCCCCTAACAGACCAGACAAAAGCAGAATGGCTCTGCTGTACCTGGGGATTTACTGCCAAGCAAAAGATGGATATTCACAGCTGATACAAGCCCTAAAGGATCCCAAGCCCTCCCTTGCAACCACAGACTGTTATTTCTAACATTCACACTTTCTTCCTGTTCACACAAAGGTCAGCTTAGCCATATTAGTTGTGGGTTTTTAGCATGTCTGAGTACAGTAGCAAAGTTTAAAGCTTGTTATCACAGCCCAGCTGATATGGAGATACATGGAACCACAAGAAAAATAAAGTGTCCAAATAATGATAAAGACCTGACAAATCTGCAAAAGCAAAAAAGCTGAGGCTGAAAAGCTGTCGTTCCATTTCCTCAAAGCACAAAATACACCTCATGTGACAGATCTCAGCCACTATGGGAAGGAAAAGCAAAAGCATTACTTCTGCTTTTCTAGAGTGAGGATGTTGTTAGGAATTAGACCAGAGCCCAAATATCCTGCTCACAGCTGAGGGTGCAAGACTGGAAAATAATCCCTGTAGACCCGACAAAATTTTTCAGATATTTGACAAAAGGGAGTTGACCACATTACAATGCAAAAACCACGAAATGTGGTTTTTACAACAGGAAAAAGCCATGTGTTTTAATACTGAACATGTACTTAAGGGAATTTCTAGGGACAAGGGAAAAGCATCTTTTACCTATGGCTGTGGATGCCATGATGCTGACAGCTTCCTCCCTGCACGGGAGACAAGCTGGGGGATGTTGAATTTCCTGGCACCTTGCTTGCCTGTTTTGGATGCAGAGCACGCACAAAAGACCTCTCTAGGTGGCTGGGTTGTAAGCACTCTAGCTCTGCTGAGTTAAAAATAATTAAGAAAAAGAAGAAAAAAACCAAAGAAAAGAAAGTACTGTGGAGGGATTATTAAAGAGGACAAAACACAGTAACCCCTTTTCTGCCCCTCTGGAAATCGTACAAACATCATGCATATGAAATCTAAAAATCTCTGTTCCTTACCAAACTGTCATAATTATGTGTGAATATTAACAGTTACATTGCTATATACAAGTAGTAAATCCCATGAGATCAGGTTATTAAATTACTGCAAATATCCTTCTTTTTCCCTCTTCATCTAATCCTTTTTGCTCATTTCCACCCACAGCTCTTCCACCTAATTAATCTGCTACATAATAAGCATTCTATACGAATTCCTTGAGAGTCCTTACAGAACTGCTTTAAAATAGGAAATTGTAAAAACCATTACAATTACATCATTGCAGACTGTATACACTTTAGTCTGCCATGAACTGGATGAATCTACAAGTAGCACCACTGGAAAAAAAACCCTGTTACTATGAAAAGTCTATCCAAGAAATGGCATCTTAAGTACTTTTTCTTTGTATTTGCACCTGGTTTACATGAAAAATAAAACACCAGGAGAAAACAATGTTTTCATCTCATAATTGCTGCCTCAGTGCTCAGGGAGATGGAGCTCAGCAGTTCCCTGCCTGGCTCCCCTCTGCCTGCTGCCTTCCCTCAGCTCCTGTTCCTCATGACAAACCTGCAGGGATTCACCAAGCAAAGCCAAATTTTCGCCCTGCTAGAGAAAAATTACTGCAGTTTTCAAGCAGCTTTCTTTGAAGAGCTACAAAATTCAATTAAACTCTTGGGAAAGTGGGTATCTGATACCTGTCAGTAGGGCAATCACCATCACTGTATGAAATAGACATGAAACATGACTTTCCCTAAACTTGCTTATTTACTACCTTGGTTCATCAGATGTTCCCAAATAAACTGAAATAATCAACCCCCTCAACTAACAGGCTCTGAGTAAGCAAATCTTTGCTTATCTTGTCCTAAATTAGCTGTTTATTGAAAAAAGAGGGAGCTGAGGAAAGGGGAGAGCTGGGTTTGACTGAGAGAGTTAATGGTTCAGAGCCAGTGCCTCACCAGGTATTTCAAGAAAAAGTGCTGGGAGTCACAGCTGAAAGGCAAGGCACACAATGAGTCACTTGACAAACAAGGGCCAGGAGCACAAGGGGCACAAGGCAGCGCCAGTGCTGAGCACTGATTTACAGCCAGGCAGACACAGCCCACGGGAGCTGGGGGCAGCTGGAAAAAGGCTGAGGGTATCAGTGCATGGGCGTTTAAAAATGCACTTGCACGAAAAAGAACATCAGAAACTGAACTACAGTGCTGCTAACAGGCCCCAGATGGATGTTCTGAGAGTGAATCCTCTGGTGACCCACCAGCTCTGTTGTATCACCCACTGGCACAGGTGTGAGAAAATACTTGGGGCTGAAACAGGATCCAGACTGGGCTCTGGTCTTTGGCTGCCAGATGAGATGTCCCCTCGTAACTCATCCCTGAAATTATCTTCCTGCTCCAACCCAGTCCTGGGCGTGGCCACACCTGGAATTTTGGTCACATGAACCTGGCAAAATTCCCAGAAACAGGCTGGACAAGCCACCTCCAACAGACCTCAGGTGTGTCCTGTTCCTGAGGGTACCTTAATCTTGGGGTTAGCGGTAGGGCGAGCAGGTGCTTTGCTATCAGACAATCATTAACTTCTTTCCAACAGCCATTTTCTAGCGCTGCCCACGTTATCTTTCCCACATTCTTTTCTGCCAAGAGATCTTCCAGTTTGCCCGGCCAAATATTCAGCTTCCCAATGAAACACTACCTAAAAATCTCACTCTGAGCACTCACTCTTAATTAAAAGCAAATTGTTAACACTACTTTCTGCACCTAGATCAAGAACTTCACTTTTTTCCTAAGCAGAATTTTAAAATTCAGGAATTTCTGAACCAATTACTCCATAGCCTCAGTTGCAGAGCTATCTCTCACCCAAACCTTTCCCTTTTACAAACTACCCTTATCACCCCCATAACGATAAACCCCGGTGCCTTGCACATGTCAGCTATCAGGAATTCATTATTTTGTCTGTGTTATGTTATACCAGTTGGGAGTTATCTTTGCAGCCCACAGGCCAGAATCAAAAACGAATGCGTCAGCTATTTAAAGAAAATAGAAGCCCTCCTCCAGCAATTTAATTAACTTCCAGGGAGCACGGCTGGGTTTCAGTCCTGGAAATGGTACTGGGGAAAACACAGTCCAAGATTATCTGTCAGAAAATAAACTTTCTTTTTTTCCCCAAGTTACTTTCCTTATATAGTCCCTGTGGCTAATCTGATTTTGATAAACATTTTTCCAGTGCTAGGACAGCATTTAGAACTTCTCAGTTATAAACTGTCTCTCTCATCAGGCTACAAAGGAAAATAAAAGTATGTAATATTTTACAGCATTTTTGAGGGCAGATGCTTAATTTGTAAACTAAATACAGCTAAATCATTTATTTCCCAAGGAGGCCAGACTTTATATGCTGCATATTTACAAGATGAATAATTAACAGACTGCCAAAACACTGTTTCTTTAAAATTCAAATATAATTCCTAAAATAAACAGAATACGTATGTTTTTCCCCCAAAACTGAGCCATGCCAGAAGCTGCAATTTAAATCACATTTGCTTTCTAAAAGAGAACAGAGTTTGCATAGAGTTTAAAAACCGAGATTTCATAAAACCACGCTTGCAGATTTTTCTGTTTCATTTGCAAATAGGCGAGTGTAGAAATGCAATTAACTCACGCAGAATTTCAAAACTCCAATCAATGACTAATGCTTGCTTGGGGTTTCTACTGTAGGAGCTGAGTAAAAAGTGCTGGGAACTCAAAAGGAGGAGCAGTCAACTGGAAGTCATGGGTGAATCGTCAAAAGCAAACACGAGCCAATGTCACATCCTTCATCCTGAGCAAAGTGTGCCCAGCACTGCACAGGAAGGCAGAGGGGCAGGAATCTGCACCATCCCAGCCCTCCTGGGGACAGCAGAGCTGCAGGACTGTCCTGCTCTGCTCAGGGCAGCCCTGACACCACCCCAGGTAGTGGGGGGAGGGATAGCTCACTGAGCATCACTGTGACATCCTCTTCATCACACACACCAAGGAATTATCTTGGCTGGGATCACCGGTTGGATAAACAGGAAAAGGAAATGGGTACATGGTGAGCTACACTGGCCGTGGTCTGCTGCCACCCACCTCTGTTCCTCATTCCTCCTGTGTCCCAGCACCAGTCTAGGCTCTCTTTGAGAATCTGGAGTTGTCCAAATCAGGACATGCTGTGGGTGCAGTTTTGAAGCATGCACTTAAGTTTTATACAGACATTTTCAAAACCAGGGTCCTCTGAAAGTGGGATTTTGGGTGGTTCATCTCACATAGAGTCCCTAACCAGATAATAAGGCACAACTAAACAAACTTTAAGGCCCTTTCCAACCCAAACCATTCTATGATTCTGTGAAACCCCTGTCCTCTAAGAGCTCGGCTCTTAGGGTCCTACTGCAAAGCACCTACAAGGACCAAACCCCAAAGTCCCTGGTATTCCTGTGCTGCCAGTGCTACCAGACTGCAAAGCCCCTCCAGAGTGACCTCTGTAGTGTAGAAATGAAAAGTTTTTTACTTCCTCCAAGCACCCACGTGTCAGGTTCGCTCACTGAAATGAAACAGATTTCCAAGGAATGCACTCACCCACTCAGCATGGGGCAGGGGAAGGTGTTTCTCAGGAGGCTGCTGCAGCTCCCTGCCATCAGGGTGTTATCTGAGAATTTGAGCAGTGGATTGGGAAAGAGGTTCCTGTAGAACCACAGGAAGCTGAGTGTTTGGGCTCTGGTACAGAGCTGACGTCAGTGGGATCTCTACATGCTGACCCCACCACAACATGGAAAAGCTGCCTATGGGATGTGTGTGAAAACTGAGACAGGAAGAGATCCCCAGCATTGCCTGGACTGGCCCAATCCTCACTTCCACAGAGTTAATCTCCAGGACTTCAGGCAATTCCTGTACTTACCTGAGTTCATTCAGCACTAATCCAGCATCAGAAAAATCAACCTGCACATTCTCACGGAAGCACAGGTGGTGCAAGAGCCACATTCCAGAAGGTGATTCAAAGCAGAATGTCCAAATGACAGCCAGCAGAGAACACACTAAACTCAAGGCACTGCTGCAGGGAGGCAAATCCCAGTGCACAGGAGCACTGCTGCAGGGACACAGCCTGTGCAGCACAGCAAGCTGTACAGCAGGGGCCAGTCCTTCGGTATCATCGTTAAAGATATGCTGGTAATTAAGCCAGTGCTTTTATCAGCACTGGCCCAAAGGACCACTTGTGATATGTGACATGAAATTCCTTCACTCCTGGTGTGCTCACTGGGCCTGGGACAGCTGGCTGTGTTCATTTGCTATGGGGGCATAACATATGCTCAGTTCAGCAGAGGAAACAATTGCTGCAGCTATTTCCATGCAACTCGTAGGGGAAGAGCTGCATCTGGAGATCACTTTTGTAGCAGAGTGCTCTTCCCCACAGTTTTCTTTAAATACCTCTGAAGGCACCCGTGGGCAATCCACTCCTTGCAACATGTCCAGGGAACCATGGAAAACAACCACAGACACAGTTCTTGGGCTTGTGAGGCCACACTTACAAACCTATTTATGGCAAATGATAAGGAGGCAGGGTTAAGTTTAAACCACAGAAGGGAGCTTTTCACCACTAAGGTGGTTTTTAACATTAACCCCTGCTCTTGAGAATCAAGAAAATTGTGCCACCAGTTGCTACAGCTTAACAAGTTACTTATTGTGGAGTCAGCAGTGATTTTCTGGTTATCTGTGACTAAAGTGAGCTAAGCTTAAGGCGTCCCTGCAGAGATCAGGCAAGATAAGGGTTCTTTGTAGAGAAAAATGCAGCATACTACAGGTATAAGCAATATACTGGGGGTCACAAAGCAGGTCTACAGCATGAACAGAAACAGAAATGGCCTGCACAGCCAGCCCACCCAGCTGATCAAAAGCATCTTTTTCTCCCTGCAGGTGTGACAGCATGCCAACAAACAGGAGGAGGAGGTTTGACAGACTTCACAGAGCGTGTCCTTCTGCAGAGAATAGATGGGCCTTTGAAAGGAAGGGGTCTGGGGACTGGCACTGGCATTTACTTGACAACTGCCCCCATAAGGGAAAGCAGAGTCACTCTGGCAGTCAAATGTGACTTTGCTCCCTGCATTTGGGCAGACAGGTCTGTACTGAGCACCCTCCAAAGCTGCTGTAGCTAAAGCGTAAAACACACCTCTCCTCCCAGCAAACGGTATGGAAACCCAGCAAGGAGTAAAACATTAACGTGACCAAAGCCAACCTCCCGAATCTCTGCTCAGTGAGCTGTTTCTAATGGAAGGTCTTTCCCCGTGGCTCCAGCAGGTCCGGGTGTGACCCCACCTGCTCCCTGCAGCCCCTCAGCACAATCAGAGCTGGGTAAGAGGCACCACCAAGGGGAAGCCAGACTTGAGGATGCAGCTTTAAACAGCTCAAGCGGAGCAAGAGGGTCACACATCACACAGCCACAGCACAACTGTTGGGTCAAGTGTGGGGAGGGAGAGGCCCCGGGGCAGCTGCAGGAGAACACGGCTCATTGATGCCCGGGGCAGCTGATGGTCCCTGCACGGGCAGGGCTGTGGGCAAGGTCACCCACATGCACCCAAACACAGGCCTGCTGAAGCACAGGCAATGGTTTGCTTGGCAAAAGTTCAGCAAAGCTCAGGCTTTCTGGCTGGGAAGTGTGGGAGCTTTCCCCTTCTCCCACTACGGCACCCGCATTTGGGAGGGGAGCAAAACGCGGTGCCTGAAACACTGTTTTGACTCAGAGCTTGCTCACAAAAGGCATTACTCACCCAGCAGACTCAGATTTTATCCAACCCAGCAGCACTTCTCACTTTCTTTGGGCACTGCTCGCAGCTGGACCTTACCCCCATTTGTGATTGTTTGCAATACAATGCCAACACAGAAAAACACATCCATCAAGCACACCAGTATTAGAAAGGAAAATGTTATTACCTGGAATAGTCCCCTTTAGCTTCCTACAATTGAAAAACAGTGACAGAATTAAAACACGATCTCTTCAAAACCCTCGATTTTCCCAGCATTGTTCAGTTCCCCCCTCCCACAGCTCTGCAGGCAGATCCTGACCCCGGCCACACTCCCTGCAAAACACGGAGCCAGCCTGCATGTGCTCAAGAGCTGGACTTGGCCCCTGGTGCTCCCAGCTGTAGATAATCCACCTACAGCACAAACAAAACTGCTTCCAAAACGGGGATGAATTTCACATTGCAAATCAAATGTCGCTTTCGCTGCACAAGAAGTGAAATACAATTCTCCCTCCTCTCTCATCCAGGCAAAGGCTGGCTGTACAGTCAGGTCAGCAGTTGGGAGGAATTGTGCTCACTCGAGATGAAAACAACTGTTCAGGCAGATCGAGCTGCTGCTGCAGCTTTGCTGTGGCACTTGGTCAATGACAATGCAACGGGGGAAAACCCCTAATTTTTTAAAGGCAGAATTTTACTTCATAGGAAGCATTAAGTAAGTGGAATTTAAGTCTCAGTAGAACAAAACTAGATTAATGAGAGGGAAAACTGACAGTGTATATTTCAACATAACACAGGTATCAAAACCATACGCTCGGAAGATTCACAGGCATAATATAGCTGATTTAGCTACAATATTTACACTTTTCTTCCCAGATCTCTGGAATGTATTTAAATTAGGGCGAGTGATAAATTGAATGGAAACCTGCCCAGATAAATTACTTCCCTTGATTAGCTTTTTACTCTTTCAATTTAAAACTCCTCGAATAAATATTTCCTTTACTCGCCTATGAGAAAAAAAAAAAAAAAAAAAAAAGAAAAAAAAAAAAAGTGTTCCAGCTTCCCCTCGTTCCCCCCAGCGGCGGAGACCATCAACAACCCTGCGGGGTCTTGTCCCAATGGAGCGGGGGAAAAAAATGCCAGGAAGGGGAAAGCGCTGAGCCAAACTCAGCCGGGAGGAAACACTCACCTGGAGCACCAGGGCGGCCAACTTGAAGACGGTCTCGCTGTCCACCTCGATCTGCCCCTGTTGCGGAGAGAGCGGAGCGTGAGCCGGGCGCGCCCGGGGGAAGGAGGGGAGGGGGCACCGGGAGAGGCGGTGCCGGCTCCGGCTGCCAGACCGGAGCTCCCCGCCCCGTGTTCCCCCCGTTGTCACCGCGCACACAGCCCGTCCTCCCCAGCCCGAGCCCTGCCCTCCGCCTGCTTTCTTTACAAATCTCGCTGTAGCTGCGTTTCGCGGGATGCCGCTGCGTGGTTCCGCGCCCGAGCGCGCCGGGACGCGGCCCCGCACGGTGCCAGGCTGTGCCATGCGGCAAAGAGGGGGTTTTAATGGCTCGGAGCGCACCCCCTCCTCAGGGCGAGGGCCACAGGTCTGGTTTGGGTTGGAATTATAGATTGGTTGGGTTTGGGACCTTCACAACCATGTCCTTCCAAGCCCCCTGCCTTGGGCAGGGACACCTTCCACCAGACCAGGTTTCTCCAAGCCCTGTCCAGCCTGGCATTCAGCACTTTCAGAGATGAGGAATGGCAGATACATGGTTGGATGGCACCCAGGAGCACATATCAGCTCAACAACTATCAGTATTTGACAAGATCTAAACCCCTGACACGATTTACAAGGGAAGGTATTTCCCAGCTCATTTCTGTGCTCTCCAGAGCACAGAAGCTGAGCTTGGGTGCAGCTATCCACTGGGACAGCCCCGTCCCAGCCAAGGAAAACCAAAGAACTACATCCATCTCTCAGTAAAGCTTTATTGCTTACAATTTTAGGACCATTCCTTGTTTGTTGTCACTGTGGTACACAGCCCCCTGATGCTAAACCAGTCATACTGATTAATCACAAGGACAGCACAACCGAGTCCTTTGTCCTGCTCAGCCTGCATCCTACAGCCTTTATTTCTCCCAAGGCCACTGGAGCTCTAGAGCAATGATGAGATGAACTGCATGGACCTCATGCTGGAAATCTCCTGCGCCTTGAGCCCACTCCAAAACCAGCCCTAACAGCATTGTGTACTCAGAAACTCTACAGGTGCCAAAGCACCAAAACTACATGAGGATCTTTTTTTTTTTTCCTCCTGCTTACAAGCTTAACTACAAACTTCTCAGGTCAGTTTCTTACCAGGAAAACCCCTGGCCTTGTTTCTCCTCTGGGACCAGCAGTGACACAGGAACAGTAAAGGAGATGCACTGAATTGCACTCTTTACTCCTCCTGTATCCTATCCTGCAAACAGTGGGTAAAGCACAAAACTGAGCCTATGAAACAGCCCAGGAACACAGATTTTTCTCTTCTTGATTTTCTGCAAATGGAAATAGTGGACATGATGCCTGCCTCATGTCACTGAGATCCCAACACATCCTTAGTCCCCAGGATCTGTTGGCTGAATGAGGAGACAAAGCAGAAGGAAAGCTGAAATAATGCCAAAACCAGGGCAGCAGGAAGATCTACAGAATTACATACAGATACAGGGAAATGACATCTCGAAATATACTAGGGCACATCTGGAGCTGAGCTAATTTACCACAGCTGCAGGTCTGGCCCACAGAGACTGAATTCAAAAGTGAACAAACAAATAATTCAATTTTCATGGAAAGGAAGTTTTTTTGCCAGCTTTGTCAATAAAACATTCCAGCAGCAGCGCTCCCCCAGGCTTCTCTGACAGGCAAACCAAGAGGAATTTCCCCTTCCCAACAGGTGTGGCACCAGCTATGCAGGAGTAGCCTCCAAAGCATTCCCAGACATATTTTATTAGAAGAGGAGAGGCGCATCACAAGTTAAGAGAAAGAAAAAAGTAGCTTGAAGTGCATCCTTCCTTCAGATCTCTTTCATCTTGGTGCTTAAGAAAAGAAGCAAGATTGCAGCCCAGAAACTCTTCATGTAGGTGCAATTTTGAGGCACTTTGTTACTTCCAGGTCTGTATCAGGTTAGTCTTTGTCATGCACGTCTGAGCCGGCTTTCTGAAAGCTCAGATTGCATCTACCCAAGCAACCTCTGATGCCAGCTGTGGTGGTGAGAGGATTACAGGAGATCAGGTCACGCCAGCACCACGGTGTCCTGCACCAGCAGAGAACTCACACAGGAGAAAATGCCATCACAGGGAGCCTCAGCTCAGCAGGAGAGGTGAGATCTGGCTCAGCAAAGCTGTCCCTGGATCACAAAATCAGGGAAACCAGGCAAAAAGGAACTTAAAAGCTCATCAAGACCATGGCCCTGCCCCAAGGCAGAGTCAGCTACATGTGGCTCAAGGCCTTTTAAGCCTACAAGAAATTCAGGAAGATTTAACTCTCCAAAGCCCTCTCCATTTATTGCTGGCTCCCAGATAAGCTCAGCAGCACTCTATGAGCTGCTGCAGCAGTCTCTGCTGACTCCAAGAGCTGCTGCTGGCCTTACAGGGGTGTTTGGGACTTAATAACCAAGCACCTCCTCACTTTTCATCTTCAAAGCACCTCACGGCCATTAACTAATTAGCAATAGTAATTACAAGGCTTTTCTTCTGTGTTTATTTGCTTTTTTCCTAGGTACTGGCCTTAAGAAACTCTGGTCACTTTACTGGCTGCTATGGCATGGCCACAACTGTTAACAGTGATCCCACAAACCACTTCATTTAGGGTTTTGGGAGACCAAAGAGGGCACGAAGAGGGACTGACTTCTCCAAGAGATGGAGTTTCAGTCTTTGCTTTCAGAGTGAGGGATTTGCTGTGTCAGTGCCCTCAGTTTCAAACACGTTTGCTCAGAAGCTGTAAAGGAGTGAACAGATTACAGGGTCCTCCCTGACTTGACCTCTTGAAGATCTTGCAGGTGTCTTGACCAAGCAAAGGGGACAAGCAGATCACCCCAGGAGCAGGGCTGGCACCATGTCTCTCCAGCTGCTGCAAATCTCAGAACAGGGTGGAGGTTTTATTTACAGGTTATTATCCTGTGCCACCACACAGTAACAGTGGCAGCAGACTGGGGCCACTCTAAGCAAGGCTCAGGAGCAAAAGCCAAAAAACCACAATCAACCTGAAGAACAACCCACCCTTCAAAGGGAGTAAAAGTCACAGAAAAAAAAGTTGCAGGGACTGCCCTGAAGTCCTGCAGTAGCTAAGTAGCAGAGCAAGGATTTGAAGCAAAGGATGCCAAAGCCCAGCTCAGCCTGTATTTGATAGACTAATGCTCTCCAAGTGACAGTGTCTTGGACAATTCCCTCTGAGCCTGGAAGTACTTTTTCATCATAATATAACATTATTTGCCATCTGGCTCCTCAATTGGCCATTGCTGTAATGTAATCCAGCTCTGCCCTGAGCTGTCATGGAGTTTGGACAGCCCTTGGCTTGACACAAATCCAGACAGTGAGATGTGTTGTTCTGGAGTGCAGGACCGTGACTCTTCCCACTCACTCAGGCAATATTTTGATTTTATAATCATCCTTCAGCCTGGAGGTTGGCAGATGGGGGGTTCTGTTCTAGTATTGCTTTATCAGCAACGTCAGATTTCAAATACAGATGAGGAAAATGACTGTAAGAAGATTAATTTGCAATGCCTGCCATCACCAGGGTAATTCAAGCAGAGACTTCAGTGACCAACTGGGGGACCCTGAGAGCCAGGGCAGCCAGTGCTCCCACAGCCACGTGTTGAAGATGAAGGTGGAAGGTTTTCCTACATTTATCCCAAGTGGGAACAAGGTCACCAGCACGAGGTTAAGTAGATGTATGTCATTCAGATAATGGAATCTGAGTCCTCTACATTTGAGATGTAAATGAGTTTAAACGGACTGGTGACTGCAGCTCCAGGGAGGGGATGAAACTGATATTTTTCAATTAGAGTTTGCACAGGGGCCGATCATTTTAACCAGTGAGACAGATTCAGCCAAAAGACCACTGGCTTATCTGAACACTGCACTTGGTCCAGTGGATTCAGGTGGTGGCTTTTGTCATCCTGATAAACATCAGAGTAATAAAAGGCTGCAGCAGGTGTCCAAACTGGTTGGCAATTACTGTAGAGCAGGAGTAGGTCACTATCTCAGCATCTGGTAAAGGACCAACTGAACCTTCAGTGCCCATGGGCAGAATTTAGCCCCCAGTTCAGATAGGAGGCTCAAGTCTTGCTGCACAGACAAACTTAGAATGTGATAAAAATCACAAGCTCGGTCATGAATAGAGCAGTGAACCCTCATTAGACACAGCAACAACACTAGAATTTACTGCCACAGAGATACAAGTCTGAAATCCTGATGAAAACTCAGATCAAGAGTGATGATAGTCAGATGAGCATTAACTGTGTTAAGCAAATCTTTAGGCTGCAAACTCAGATTAAAGCAGATTTAAAAAAATAAGCACACACAGGAACTGTCATGTTTAACTCTTTAGAGCCAGAGCAAGAAGTGAAAACAGACATGGTTTGTTCAAACCACATGTAACCTCCGGAGATTAAAAGCTGACAACAAAATCATTTCACCTGAAGATCTGAGAACTGAGATACCAACACACTTGTTCTCTCAAACTAATTCCGTAAAAATTTGTTTTAGCCAAAGACACCCCCCAAAAATGCACACACTATGATTGAATAGCCTCGAGACAGCCACAAGATTGAATATAATTACCAGTGATTACCGAAAGGTGATTTAAAAAAAAGCTGAAAGAAGGGTGCAATTAGTCAGAGGGAAAAAAAGGACCTGAACGTCTACAGGACTTTAAACCGAGGTAGGCAATTAGCTGGGTGTGGACCCAGCACAAGTGAACAAAGCAGTGCCAGCACCCCTGTGCCCTTATCCAGCACCGAGGTGACTTTCCAGCAGGGATGCAGAATCCCTGCTATGTGTCCTGGCAGCCAGAGAGATGGGCTGGCAGGTCCCAGCAGTGCAGAAAGCTTAGCAGCTTTTCAGTGTTTAAGGCTTTTTTTTTTTTTTGACAGGCTGGGGAGGGCAGTGGGTGTTGGCCACAACCTGTTACACCACACAAGCTGCGCAGGAGGAACTAGGTCAGGCAGATCCTGTCACTCACCCTGTCGGAGTGGCTGTGCTGGGTAATTAATTACTGCACAGAGACAAACACTGGCAGCGCATGGATAACCTCCAGCTTTAAGCTGCCTGTCCCAATCACCACCATTCACACCTACGTCTCAGTCCTGGTGGTGGCACCTGCTGTTCACGCTGCCCTGCAATGCACTGGAGGGACCATCCCACCCCTGCTGCCACCAGGTGTGCCAAGCTCTGCTGAGCATCTTAACTGGGACTCAATTCCCAAGAACAGGAATTCTGAGCTGAGAAAAAGCACAGCAGAGCAAGTGTGTGCCTCCAGCACCTCAGGGAGGTAAAGCAAAGCACAAAAGCAGCAGAATAAGAGCTGCTACAGGAGCAAATGAAGTCTGCTCCTACTGTCCTTCCTCAGAGGAGCACTTGAGATTTCCACTGGTGCCGCATCTCCCCCACAGTGCCCTGCAGCCTGGGTGGCTCAGAAGGCCTCACAGCTGCTTCACAGCATTCACATGGTCCATCATGTCTTTGTTTTCATGCATGGGACCCACAGCCCTTCATACCGAGCACAAAGAGCACAGCCTGAGACCAAACATAGCTCAGTGCATGTGCAGAGGCTGACACAGCTCTTCTTCCCTGGCCAGACCTGCTGCTTCCCACCTCAGGGGCTTAGGCCAACCCAGCTCAAAAATAAAAGCTGTTAGCACCTCATGGAGTAAGGAACAGCTTCAGGTTTCCCTGTTACACCCTTTATTTTGCTGTCTCTGCCAGGCACTCTCATCCATTTCCCTTTGCCTTTTGTGCCTCAGCCAACACTTAGATGAAACTCCAGGGACAGGAGCAGCAACTCCAAGACTCGCCTGCACAGTGCAACAGGAACATGTTTACTGCTGCTTTTTTCTCATTAATATAAGAGTAAAATCAGAGGATGGGGGAAAGGCATAAAGACTTCCCTGGTTTGCAAGCCAGGGTACTTAGCAAGTGTCATTAGCCTTGACATATAATCACAGCCTTTCTCTTTCCTACCCCACCATGAGGGTGAGATACCCAACATACACACCAACAGAACTGGCTGAGCTGTCACAGCATCTTTGCTCTGTGGCCAGGACATCAAAGGTGCAGGACTCTTCATGGCAATTAACCCAGTCGTTAGTCCCAGGAGGAGGTGACTACCTCGAGGGACGTGAGGTACAAAACTCTGGCTGCAAATCAACTGAATCTTCACATGCAATGGGCCAGCCCAGCTGGGACACAACCTGCACTTCCCCAGGAGCCTCACAGGGGCCTGGGGCACCATCACCCTTTACAGCACGACTTGGATCAACCTCAGCACTCTCAGAGGAGGCCCTGGACTGTCCCCACACCATGGCCAGGCCCCTCCCCAAAGCCACCAGCACAGCCCCATGTGAGGTCTCTGGGGGCAATGAGTGGGGGGCCCCATGGAGATCTGCCAAACTACATCAGCCTGGGGTCCTGCCTCCCCCTCCTGTCGCCTTGTGTTCACAGGAACAACCTTGCTCCATCCTCCTCATCTGCTGACATGCTGCTATGAAGGCTGGGCTGTGGAGGTGGCTGCTTTGCCAGAATCCACAGGAGAGAACAGCCCTGGAGGAACAAAAGGCCAACTGGTCCTGCTGAACCTCAGCCTGGGCTTTACATGTCCTGTCTTTGGGAGCAGAGCAGCCAATTCAGGCAATGGACAGAGGGTATTTAATAGCCTTGGCTAGGATCAGGCTACACAGTGTTACAAGGCTACATAGAACATTCCCCTCGCCCCACAGGGGAGGAGAATTAGGAAATATCCATTATAAAGCTTTCGAGAGCTCTCTGATATATGACCACTTTGCTCCCCATAAGCTGGGAGCCAGCCAGACTTTATGCTCACACCAGGGGTCTGTTTCAGCAGCTCTTCTTGGTAAGCACTGTTCTTCAGGCTGCCAAGTGCTCACAAGCATTGCTGTTCATGGAGCTATCACAGACTCCTCTGAAAACTTACATTTCCTTTAACTTTTCCCTTTTTTTCCAAGCAATTCTTACAAGTCCTTGAAACAAATGGGAACTTAAATAAACCCCCCAACACCCAGAGATACAGAGGAAAAGTGGAATACAGCCAACTTGACCAAGATCTTCGTTTACAGAACATATTTTAAGGCCTGGCAAAGACTCAACCGTATGGCTGCAGAACTATATGGAGGTTAGCCCTAATGCATAATAAACTTGACAGTGCTTTGCTGGCCAAGTAGGGTGTTATTTTTCCAAACTTGGCTGTTTCAAAAGAAGAAAAGACTAATTTATCTTTCCAAATTTATCATCAGCATGTGCATGACTAGTTCTGACCCACCTCCCCTGAAAGTATCTCAACTATGGTCATGGGCTGTGCAATAACACACTGAACATGTTACAGAGCTCCCTGTGCAAACACATCCATTCTGAGAGGCCCATTTCACCTGGAACCAAGCACCAGGCTCCCACTCTTCTAAATTCCAGCTGTACAGTAGGTTTCAGACAGCTATAAATCTTAACCTGGCTTCTAGAAGTCAATGATGGGAGAGAAGACTTTTAAACTGAAGTTGTCACCACTTTGAAGGTTTTCAGGCAGCAATACTCAAAGCCTTGGAAAACAGAGGTGTGTAAGAAAATGAGAGCCCAGACATACACAAAGCACTTCCAGCCTTTGCATTCTCCAAAAATACATGTGGATAAACGAGTTTTTAACCAAGTCATTGGAACAGACTTCCACAGACCTGGATATATAATTATCACCAGCTCCCACCTCCTGCTCGGTGGTCCAAGCTGTTCCTGGCAATGGAAGTGACTTCTCCAAGCTCCAAGAGTGTGGATGCTGGAGAGCAGAAGCCAGGCAGCTGCTGGGACCACACAGGGCTGAGAGGGCCTGGGGGCTGCAGCACCAGACCAGGGGGAACATGGGCAGCTTGACATGAATGGAGGGCAGGCTGAGAGCTCTGGCAGCATTTGCTGTCTCAGCTGGATGCCCAGGTTTGTGGAGTGAGGGGGCACAGGGCACTCTGCAAGTGCAACAGCCAGTGTTTGTGCTCTGTTCACATGCAAAGGAGACTTCACAAAAGTGAAAGCAAGGTCTCAGCCCTCTTGTGCCTCAAAGGGGTCTCCTCCAGCTCCCCAGCTGCTCACAGGCAGAGGAAACTGCACAGAGAACAGCACAGGTCACAGAGGATACATGAACCTGGCACGTGCCAGCAAAGGTCCCAGAGGCACAAAGAAGCTTTGACTGTAGAGAAGAGCACAGAGGTGCAGGAGTGGGTGGGGAGTAGAAAGAAATAAATTTTTGGCAGCTGAGATTTTATTGTCTATCTTGTCCCTTCCTTGCCAAAATGTCTACAGAGATTGCAAAATGCACAAGCCCC
>JANPWX010000333.1:509388-534358 GCA_024734555.1 Trochalopteron elliotii
TGCACCCCATCATCCCCCGTGCCCTGCACCGTGCACGGCATCATCCCCCGTGCCCTGCACCCCATCATCCCCCGTGCCCTGTACTCCCAGCAAGGTGCCACCTCCAGCCATTCACCCCCCGCGCTCTGGAAGCAAAGCTGCACCACCACAACTCCAGCTTGCAGCACGCTCCCTTGAGATTTATCTGCTGCCCAAACACAGCGCCCAGAGCCCTTAAATCCATTAGGATCCACTCCCAGGTCCATTTGTTCCCAAGAGCTGAAGGGCTGCCGTGGCAGGCTCATAACTAAGTGGCCTGTTACCATCAATTAATCATTTCATCAGCGCACCCTTCAAGGTGGAACACTTTTCTGCCTCTGACACACTGTTACCAATCTGCCCCCGTTGCGAAGTGTCAGATCCAATAGTGTTTTTAAATCATTCCCCATCTGTTGCTCTGAGATAGCACCAGGGGTTGCCACTATTTAATTGTGAGCTGCTTTAGCTTTCACCCAGTGAAATCACATCAATCACTTCTGAGTGTTTTAATTGCCTCAGCTGTCTGTTGTTAAGTAAAAAAGGTTTCTGTTGTAGCAAACACATCCACAAAGCCTCGTGCTGAGGACAAAGAAAAGTATCTGGAAGGATTAAAACATAAAGGAAATACCAAGCATCATCCGTGCTTCAATTCAGCTACCCAAGGTAACTGCAAAGCACCTGAAAGTAAATAAAGCTCCTGACACCCCTGAAGATAGGCAAGATATAATTATCCCTGATTTTGTTGATGAGACAACATAAGGAAACAGCTTAGAAGTCTCATTTACAAATACAGACACAGACAACATTTAAAACATGAAGATGCCAGGAGTCTTTCCTCAGAAATCACACTGGGGATTTCTGAGAGGGCTGGAAAGCTCAGGGAAGAAGTTGCAGAAGGTGTCCAGTGACAAAGCACTGTGAAATGCCTTTGCTGTGACAAACCTGCACCCACCTGCATCCCCAGAGCTCTGTGTCACCCCAGGAACATTTCACCCCATGGACAAAGCCACAGGACAGCAATTTCCAGAGCCATGGAATGCCTGTGGCTGCAGCTCCCAAAAGAGCTGCTTGCACCCCTCTGCTCCCCCCCCAGCCCATTCCTGAACACCTGAGGGCTCTGTTCCTGCTAAAACACCTTCTCCACCCAGGATGAGACACAGGGGTACTCACTGTGTGGCACCACAGCCTGCTCAAGGAGCACAGATCTGCTGGTGTGACCATCAGCTTGGCACCTGCAGGCTGCAATCCCTACACAAAGCAGGGTTAACCCGGGCAGTCAGAGCCCTTCTCCTCCCCCTGCACACCCAAATCTTCAGCCAGCAGCACCCTGCTTCCTGCAGCTGTGCAGGAGCTCACTCCAAGTATCCCCACCCCACTGCTGATGGGGCAGAGAGCACTTGGCTCACCCCATTCTTGCAATCAGAAGAAAATCACTCCAAATTACGATCACAGGGAAGCACAAGCCCATCCTACATCAGGAATGTCACCCACCAGAGAGGTCAACTCCAGGAGACAACACTCTCCTCACATCCCACTGCCCTCCCTGTGCAAACAGGGCTCTGATGTGCAAGGCAAGACTCACATTTCACAAGCCTCTTCTGTACAGGAGGTAGAACCAAAAGCTTTGGAAGCTATTGCAGCTGCAAGCTCACCTCACAAGCTCTGGAGTGTCAATCCCCTTCCACCATTCCTGCACATCCCAGGTGTGACATGACTGTGCCACAGCAATGCTCCAGCAGTCACAGGTACCAATAATCTGGTCCCACCCTCTTGCCTGGAGAAAAGCTGGAGAGCTTCATGAAGAGGCTTCCATCACTTTCATCAATGGATTTTGGGCAGGGAAAGGTGCCTCCAGCTCAGCAACTGGAGACTCTGAGCTCCTGGAGCTGCAGCAGCAAAGGACTCCTTTTTAACTCCCCCAATGACATTGGTGTGATTTATTTGATTTATTCCCCACAGCACATCCGCTTGCAGGTCTGTTTCCTCAGGCTGTGGGAAGGGACTTGTGCTGTGTCCCAGCTCTCAGGGCACCAGGCTCCCCAAAGACCCAAAGCCCTGGAGCCCTCACTGGTACATTTTCTTTAATTCAGGACTCCCTGTTAATCTGAACAATATATTTGATTTTCTCTGTGTAGGATCAATCCATCACGAGATGAGCACAGCTGTCTGGCTCAGTCAAGAGCTGGTGTGAACAGTCCTGAGATATTTATACACACACACATCTGTTTTCATCTTGTTGTCATTGATTTGGCATTGTCTGTACAAATGAACAATTTTTGCAACACGGCCTCAAATTTGTCGTCTTAGCAGTTATTTTTAAAAGCCTGCTAATATTTAAGCTATTATCCAGTAAAAGAAGTGGCAGCATAAAATTCATGAAGCATCTCCGTGTCTCATCTCATTCCCAATAGGAAATTAGGAGAGAGACATTACACAGCCCTATTTTTGGCAGAACCACACTGAGAGACTGGGAAACAATAAAAACCCAGCATCCCAAAGTCACTTGTATTTTCTGTACACGAGTAAGCAACAAAACCTCAAAAACTGAGAGGACTAAAAGGAGAGAAACACTTTCCACTGCAAAAATATGGTTATATCAAAATACAGCAGCTCTCCTAATTTACAGGCTGTCAGCAAGAATCTGATTCACCCAAATCTTCAGTAAAAAAGGCAGATAATGAAGGGAAACAAACAATTCTCAGAATATCCATGTGTGGCAATTAAAGCATACGGTGAGAATGTAACTCTACACAGAAAATTAGCATTATCATAAAGGTTTCATTAGCTGAGAGGAAACATCATTTTGTCCTCCCTTTTTGGTCACAAAAAAATATAACAAATTTTCCACCTAAAATTATCAAAGCAGATTTTCCAAAGCATCCAGCCTTTAAAAAGAAAATCAGCAAGGCAGAGAAAAAAAAAAACACTTCTTGGCTATGTAGACTAATTCCCTACAATATCCTGAGCCTGAATGTTTATTTGGGAAAAAAGCACATGCAGGATATTTATGCTATTTCTCTTGGACAGAAACATCCTCCCTATGCAAAGCTGGTTGTTACATGCAATATTTTTAGACATCCATGTGTGTCATCCCGTTAGGGAAAAAAATCAGAAAAAGAGTAATTAGATAGGGTGTAAACAGGAAATCTCAAAAAAAACCAAAATCCTTAAGCCAAAAAAAAAGCTGTCAGAATAACACATCTCCTGAAGGGAAGCTTAGGAATGGAGAATCATGAAGGGTGTCTGGATCAGGAGCAAACCCCAATGTGTTGTATTCCCTCCAGGTCAGATTTCTCCCTCCCAGAACTGGCCAAGTCACAAAGAAGTCACTTGGCCTATCTGTCACTAACTTCTATTTTTAAGCCTTTTTTTTTGTTTGTTTTAAGATCTAGAGAAAGCCAAAAAAACAAAACCCAAGCCCTAAAAACTCTCTGGCCAAAGAAGAGAGGATGACACGTAAGCTGCACATAATTGAGACAAAACTGGGAGCTGTGTGTGCCAGTGAGAGGCTCAGAGCTCTGTGCCTGAATCCCAGCTGCTCTCCCTGGGGATGTGCCACAGTTTGGGCTCAGCACACACAAGCTGCACCACTGAACAAGTGCAACCTGCCCAGGGACAGGGTGGCTGAGCCCAGGGTCCTGCAGCCACCTAAATATTCATCAGAAGCTTTAAAACCACCCCCAGCCACATCCAGCTTCACACCTTTAATACCCTGAATTCCAGGAGAAGTCTTTTGGAAGGAGCAAACCTCTCCCCCCAGCGCTCCTCTTTCCTTCCTCCCAAGATAAATCCTTTTATTCTGGCTTGGGTGCTCCTGGAAACATCCCAGTGTGACACCAGGGATTTGGTCCCAGATGCACTGAGCTGTGCATGTTATTGTCATGAGCTCCTGGCAGGGTAACCACGTGAAGTTAAATTTCACTGGCAGATGAATAGCTCCAAAAAGATATTTTAGAGGCAAGGAAAAAAAAAAAACCACCTGTACTGATGCATCCAGTGATGAGAGAGAAAGGGGAACCATTTTCACTACATAAATGATCAGCACACAGCCTTAAACCTGCACTTTGGAAAGTGAGAAATTGTACTGTGGTACATCATTAGTACACAGATTATAAAAACTGCTTCATTTATTTCTGAAACAGGCACACCACAGTGGCTCAGGCAGGCAGAGCACTGAAGAAAATAATACAGATAACAAACAGCCAAAGAGCAAAATTCCCTCTCCCAGAAGGCAGTGCTGCCCCTTTGCACACTGACTTCACAAAGCTTGTGCCATGAGGGCATCCCAAAAGGCTTCCACCTTGCTTTTGGCAGTGCCTCAGAGGCAGCAGCACAAGCTTAGAGCACCAGCCTGGATCTTTAAAGGATTTCATGTCCAAATCCCTACCTGAGCTGCACTTAACCAGCATCACCAGCAATTTCTTGTAAAGGTTCTGTTTTTTTTTTTATCCAAACCTCTCTTCTGTAACTCACAAGCCTGTAAGAGATTTCAAAGCTTAATACTGAAGCCCCTACACTTCAGATTTTCACTGGCATTTAGGTGGGTTTTTCCTCTGGTTCTGAAGGTATTTAGGATCAGCTCCTCAGCTGCCTCAGATCAGCACTGCTTCACTGACTTTGGTACAACCAGCCAGCTTATGTCTGCCCCCTGAACGTGCACAGCCTGATCAAAATGTGAAATCACATGCAAGAATGTCTGGCAATAAGGAGCTGCCCTAACCAGGCACATCTCAGGAAAATAAAAGCCTTTGCCTGTCTTTCTGGAAGGAAGGGGCCTGCTTGCAGCTGGGGGGGAAGAGGGAAGAAGTTATAATGGTTTAAATGACCTCAGAGTTTCCTGGTGTGTCTGTTGGGAAAGCAAAGCTTCATCATGTTCCAGCATTTGGAGTCACTCAGAACTTTAAGGAATAAGCAGGGAAACAACTGACAAAAGTTTGGGGCTGTTAGCAGCATTGTTGTGGGAGCTTTTTAAACCATCTGCACAGATCTCCAAAAGGACCATGATGCACATTCTGGGGAGCCTGTCTGCAACCCCCACATCTTCCCTGACCAGTGCAGGTGCCGTCACTCAGTGTCCCATGGTGGGAGGTGCTCAGGGTGAAACTGAGGATTGGAAATGCTCCACTCTCCCACGAGTGAAGATCTGAGGAAGGGAAACACTGCCCCAACCCACTGCCACATCCCACCCCACTGTGTGCCTCTCCACCAGCTCCTTTGCCACAGAGCAGTGCAGTGCCCTCCCCTCTGGACTCACTGACGCCTCCTGCAATGCCCAGTGGGTCAGCTCTGGCTCCAAAAACTCCTGTTTCCCCAAAAACTCATCTTCCCCCAGTCTCTGCTCACACCAGCCAGTGGGCTCCTGCCACAACACCACAGTCTGGCTCACACAGACACAATAAACCTGCAGTGATCCCTCTGAGGGCAGTGGCAGAGCTCCCACCAGCTTTATGGGGGCAGACCATGTCTCCAGACATACTGCCTCTCCTTCCTAATCTTCAAGTCATAAAGAAGCCTTTGGCTGAAGTCCTGTCTCCAGTGTAGTCAATTAATTTTGCCATTAATTTTAACAGGGTCAGGGTTTTGCCTTAAATCATCTGTTATCTCACTATTAACCTTTAACAGAAGCCAGTATCTGCTTAATGTTCAATAGGCAGTGATGCTCCTCAGTGGCTGGCTACATCTTTCATCCCTTGTGCCCTGGCAAACCATCCTGCAGGACCAACCAGGTGACTCCAAGGGCCACCCCCATCCCTCCCCAGGGCTGCAGAGGCCACCTTGGCTCTGCACGCTCACCAGATCTTTACGCACAGCAACTGCAGGGACTGTGCAGAGCCATTCCCAGGCCTCAGGGTATCCTCTTTCCCAGGACCAGCCAGGCAGGGACAGACACTTAAAGCCATAACTGAGTGACAAGCACAGAAATAACATTTTAAGATGAGACAGGCTGGAGAAGAGTGCAGGCTTTGCACTTTGATGCCCCTTTGATGATGGAAATGTTGGCTCTGCTGAAGTTTGGCAACAAGCTGGAGATAAAACATAGTGCCTGGAACAGGGGGCTGAGAGGCTGCCTGGGTTGCATGGCACCTTCCTAAAATAGCCATGTGAGCTGGAGATAGGATGAAAAAACTGGCTCCTGCAGAGCATCAACTGCCTTTCATGTAAGCCCCACCAGCTGAGCCAGTGAAAAAGTCTGGCACAGGAACAGCCCAAGTGCTCTCCCTCACTGCAGGCACTGTGGCTTTGCAGGGCCACGTGCCAACAAACTTTCCATGCAACCCTCCTTTTCCCCATTTATTCTATTATTTCTCATTGCAGGGGATGGCAGATCTAAGGGACTCTTTCATTCACTCTGTTGATGGCTTGTACAGCATGACAGGCACAGCCTCTTGGGGGCATTAGAAAGATCTCACTCACCACAGCAGGTCATGGGGCTCTAAATCTCATCCTCCTCTTCCAAAATTCTCAGAAATAATGATGATCATGCTGTAATAAAATCCCCAAAAACTGAACAAAATCAAAGAACAGCGATAAATTAAAATCCAGGACACAAATTAATTCAGTCTTCCTCAAAATGATGAATCCAGTAACCCTTTACCAAGAGCAAAATATAAGCAGCAGAACTGCAGCTTCTTGCTCCCTATCAGGAGTGTGCAATGTAAAAAACTCAGCCCACCCCTCTCCTCCCCATGAGGAAATCTTGCAGTGTGGCAGCCTTTCCTGATGCTACCCATGGCTTTTCCTGTGCTTGCTTTTGCTCCATCCCACATGGGGGTGCAGGGGTTGTTCACTGTGCACCAGCACAGGGATGAAAGCACTGAAATGCACAGGCAGCATCAGCTGCCTTGCAGGAGGCAGAGGGAAGAGCTGCTGCTGAAGTCTGGCTCTGCTGGCCCCAGACCTTCCAGCTGCCAAGCAGCACCCAGCCAGCATTTCACCTCTCCTGCCACTGCCAAAGGCCACAGGATCCCTCTGGCAGTGTTATCAGAGATGCTGAGTCCTTCTGACAGGGGGGGGAGATGTCAGCTATCCTCTTGAAGGATCAGCACCTTTACTGCAGGAGTATTCTCCTTAAAGGTGTCCCAAGCTAAAAACTGAAGTGTTTCTCCAACAGGTCGTTCCATTCCTGCCACTTTGCAGTGTATTTAAAACAACAGTGAGAAAAGAATAGGCAGGCAGCTCTACAGCTAATGCTATAAAAAAACTATCTGGAAAATTAATAGGAAACAATCAGCACAAATCTGCCAGAAATATCAAGTCAATGAAACCCAACATCTGCTTTCCTTGGCAGCACAGAGGCAGTAAATCCATGTCTGCCGGAGACTCTTATCACCAGCAGTGCTGAGACACTGCAGGCAGGTCATTGCTGCACACAGCCCACAGTGCAGTCTCCTGGGAATCCAGGGGAAAAGGCATCCTCTGGGATCAGAGTGCCTTCCTGATGCCACCTGACAGAATAAATGCAGGGGCTGCCCCTGAAGGGGCACTGCCTGGAGGCAGCAGCATCCTCTGTCCCTGGATAAGCAGAGCCCACAGTGGGGCAGGACTGGCCACCTGCCCTCCTGTGACCTGTCCTGACCTTTGCTCCTCAGCCAGGAGGCAAAGCAGTTAAGCTCCAGCTTCTTTGCTTAAGTCTCTACAACACAAATCTCAGGGTTTATTCTGTGCAGAGCCTCTGGCAACTTTTCCTGTGTTTTACCTCACCCCATAAGCCATCCCTGACCCACCTGAACAAACTCAGCTTTCCCTGTTACAGAAGACAAAAAAATACCCTTATGGAAGAGTAGTTTCATATCCCTGGAGACCCACACCCTGCCCTTGATGCCTTTTTGCCTCTCCCCAGCCCTGAAGCTCTCCCCCATTTCTGATGGCTTTTCACAGGATGCTCCTCTGTACCCTCCACCACTCCCTGCTCACCCCTGAGGTGGGTTTTTGATGGAAGGCTCCCAAGGCAGGAGACATAAGTAGAGCAAGTCCTGACCAAATAATTGCCATCCTTTCCAGGCTGCATCTCATCCTCTAAAGTCATCTTGAATCCCTTCTTCTCCTGCCCCATCTGGGTCCCTGCACCCAGCATTCCCTCCTGGACTTTTTCAGCCACTCATGCTTGGCAACGGCCCCTCAAGAAACCCAGCTGCCAGCCCTGGACAGACATCAGGTAAGAAGGAGATGAAAAATAATTTAAAAAGAAGGCTAAAGCACAAGTCCTTTAAATCTGCAACTCTTTAAAAAATTGCAGAGAGCAAATAAATAAAGCAAGAGAAGTCCCAACAGTGGGTATGGGCTGGAGCAGGCAGCAAGCAGCATTTCTAGGGAGGCAAGGAGCCAACATTCCCAGTGCCAGCACCTTGCCAGGCACTCAGAGGGGCTGATCCAGATGGTTCCACATTTAAACATTTCACATTTAAAGCAAAACAAGTGCTTTGGATCAAAGGCTCTTTCTCAGCAGCCGTTACTCCCCAGCTCTGTGTGCACTGCTGCATCTCCAGGCCACCTCTTCACAAGGGTTTTTTTGGGGGGTTGAGAGGGGAAGGGACTTTATGAGGAGATATTTAATAGTTGCATGCTGAAAGGAGTCACTGTACCAGGCGCCGACCGCCTTTTCTCGGGACTCATGAATCTGTGCTTTGTTCAGGGTAAATCATATCTCAGAGCAGCCCATGAGGGTAATCTCTGAAAAGAGGTTTTCTCTCTAAGCAGAAGTTAGAGATCGTTGCTCCAGCTGCAGCAAAGTTACCAGAATCCAGCTTGGATTTAGCCCTTTGCTGAAGTAGCCAAGGCAGCATTTACAACAAAGGCAGGAAAAAGCAGCTGTAAATGCTGGGATAAACAAACAGCCCCTTATCTCCTCAATGGAGTGCAAAAGATGCAAAGACATTTTTATGGACTGATACTTCAAGGCAAAAAGAAGAGCAAGCAGAAAGGTTTCAGCCCACACCACCCCAAATTTTCTTTGCTCTGTGCTGCTTTCTGGCTCTGCAGAGCTCACAGCTCTGAGCTCTGCACGATGTCCAACTCAGGACAGCACTGCACGAGCACTAAATAACATTATCTGCCACTGCTGAGCATCAGAAATTAAAATACAGCCTCTTACCTCCACATCACACACCCTGCTGGTTTAAATGGACTTGAGGAACCCAAGGAGTACTCCCAGTGTGCAGGCACTAAGCCTTTATGTTTTCTGTACATCTGAGCTGGGGGAAGAAGGGAGACACAGTCCCAGGCTCCTTCCGTTGCCATATAATCTGAAGGAAGTGACCTCGTGTTTGTTGCTTTGATTACAGTCTCAGAAACAAAGGCCCTTCCAGAGTGAGTCAGGGGACACAAGGGGTTGAAATGGGATTGTTAAAAATGGGAAAGCATTACAACTGTGGGTTGGTTTTTTTGTTGTTTGTGTTTTGTTTTTTTTTCCCTGTCTGTGATATTAACCCCTTTATTATAAAACAAAACCAAATGAAAAACCAGCAGTTACTGACCAAAGGCACAGCACAGGTGCCTGTCCTGGGGCAGTGAGACACCTCGGAGTGGCATCATGATCCCTGTGCCACAGCAGTGGCTGAGGACCCCCATGCTGCAGCTCTGTGCTCACTGAGAGCTGCCATCACCCCTCCCAGCTCCTCCACCCACACACTCCTATCCGGGGACAGGAGGGGCCTTTGTGTAAAAAAACTTGGCACAGCAATAAAACTTCAAGCCATCCCCAGTCTGAACCCCTTGGAGCAAGGCTGAGCCCTGTGGCAGCAGGGACCAACCCATCTGAAGGGATACAGGAACAGAGATAAGCAGAGCCTGTCTGCTCAGCACACCCACCCTCACCTCAGAAACTCACATCTCCGCTGTCCCTCCCTCCAGCAGACACCCCCAGGGACAGCATTTGGACTTCCCAGAGCACAGGTCTGCTGCTCTGATGTGCTGTGCTGCACTCTGGGGACACTATTCACACCCCTGGCCATCAATCTGAACTTGCTCCTGCTCTACAGGAGTGCACTTTGCTGCTGGTAGAGGAGTAAATCATCTACCTGTGTTCTGCTGCTCCTTTGCAGGCTGTTCCCTGTGTGCAAAACACTGAGCTCTGCTTTGATCCCCTGATTCCCTCCCCACTAGCACATCAACCCACGAGGCTTCACACACCCCCCCAGCTCTGTGGCAGCAGCACAAAGTGTGTAACTGTGCCAGGCAGAGCACAGGTGTCACACAGGCACAAAAACAGCTCTCCTCAAAGGAAACTCAAACAACTGATACTGCTTTCACTGAAAAAAAAAAAAAAACAACCCAAAAAAACCCACCAGAACAAGAGCGAGCTGTGCACCCAAATCCAGGAAGCTGCAGCTTCCAGAGTTCCAACCTGACCTTCAGGCAGGTACACAAAAGGCACAAAGTCTCAAATTTACACATGAAGTTACTTCAAAAATCTCAATGCTCTTATTCAGTTGTTTATGCTCTCAACTGAGCACTCACTCTGCACACAGAGGACAAACTATGAAGACTCTCCTAACTGAATTTTTAAAATCAAGGGACCTATTTTAACAGAAAAAAAAAAATTAAGTTCAACACCTGGAACAAACTAACTTGCTTTTCCCAGAATGAAAACGGGTCAAACTTTGGACAGCAGCACCTCAGAGATGTGGCTCCCTCTGCTCAGAGGTCCTGAGGCCCCTTGGCCCAGCTGAAGGCCCCCAAACAGGAGGCTCTGTGCCAAGTGTTTGAGGCAAACAACAGGTTCCATGAAGCTGCAGAGCACTGTCTAAAGACAGAGCCTTGCCAACAATGCTGGGGAGAGAAGCAGCACTGCCTGGTCCACCCATCACACAGGGTGAGTCAGCTCCCCTCCTCTCCCTAAATAACCATCAATCCAGACACCTCCAGAGGGCACCTACCCCAGACACCTGGGATGCAGTGGGGTGCCAGAGCTGTCTCACCCTCCTTGTTTCACTCAGGAGAACCAGCTTTGATCAAATAACCACCCCTTAAAGAGCTGCAGACAAAGAGTTGTCTTTTTTCCCAAAGTTATTTTGTAAAAGTCAACGTTCTCATAGTCATGAGACTACAAAAGCTTTCCACTCCATGCTCAGTATCAGAGGTTTCATGAAAAAACCATAAGCTGGCTCCACATCAGGCAGGAGGGTGCCAGGTCAGGTCCAGCCAGTTGGTCCAGACTGCACCAGCAACCTAAGAGGTGGCAGTGAGACAGTTTTGGGAGAGGATTTCAGAGCAACAAACTTGCATTTGTCTCCAAAACAGACTCCAAAGCCCCAAAAATAAGATGGAAAATAAGCAATGAGTCATGTTTCCTTAGAGAAATGATGTGGAGGTTACCTGGGTGGTGCCAGCTTCTGCCCTGCTGGGATAACCACAGGGACAGGAATAGCTGGAGGAGGGAGAGCACAGGTCCTCAGAGGATCCATGGCTTCCAAACAAACAGAGACCAGGGCTGCATAGTTCAGCTGTACTTTTTAACTGAGAAAAATTAAGAGTGTAAAAGAGATACAGCATACCTGTAAGAGGTGGGAAGCTGTTGGAGTTGAGCACAGGGAAGTCTCTGCAACTCTGAGGCACGAATGAGCTGAGTTTGGGGACAGCAGTGCCACAACCCTGCACTGAAGGGTGACCCCACAGGGGATCCAGCACACCCCAGCCCCCCCAGTGCCATGACCCTACACTGAAGGGTGACCCTACAGGGAATATAGCACACCCCAGCCCCTCCAGCAAGGTGAACAGATGCACTGAGGTTGATACAAGAGAGGAATTACTGCCACTTTCACTATGGCTTAAACACCACTCTGCTCCAAACCTCACACCCTTTGCCCAGCCCACATCTCCCTGCCTAGAAACCACTGGCCCAACCAAAGGTGGAGCCAGGATGCTCAGGAACCAGCACATCACCAGCAGTGCCATGGGTGGAAGGGCAGTGACTTCTCCAGCCCCATTCCCACTCCCAGCTCTGCTGGCATCACATTCCTGTGCCTAATGGCCAGCAGGGAGATGCACTTTGGGGTTCCCATCCCCAGGACAGCACCTACCCCACATCAGCTGGAAAAGCAACAGAAACATCACAGTCTTAACCCCAGCATTGCTTGTACTGCCAAAGATGACTTTTAATGGCTAAATCCAGCACATCCAAGCTCTTCTCAGCTTCTGGATGACACTCTCCCCATCTCCCTCCCCAACAGACCACTGATGCATGTTTAAATGAATGACAGATCAATTAGTGGGGAGAAGTGTACATGTGTATTTCTGTGTGGGAGGGTATTTAAGCTAATATATTCCAGCACTGACAGCTTTATCCTCTTTGCAGTCTCTGAGAATGAACTGGCCTCCATCTGTACAGAAGATTAGTAGAATCACTAATCACTAATTATGACTCAGAGGTTTTAAGAGCAATGCAGACTGTACAAGGGGTGGCCTGATTTTCAGAAAATGAGGGGGACAAAGATAGCACAGTGTTATTTTAAGCACACGGACAGTTCATTCCAGGATCACAAAGTGCTGCAGTGACAATGCCAGCAAAAGGGGTGACAGAGACACAAACACTCAGAAGGACGAAAACAAAGCTTGGAAACACCAGCACATGCCTGAAACACTTCTAATTCACCTTTTCATACAGCTTGTGTCCAGTCAGAGCGAGCTGGGCAGCCTCTCTGCAAAGGCCAGAGTGGAGATTTATCCAGGCAAGCCCACACAGTGACACCTTTGTGCAGGACTTTCTGCCTCTGAGAAGCGGCGCCAGCGACATTCGAAATCGAACGTATTTTGTGAGCTGCGTCACATGGAAGAGGGAAAATATTTATACAGGCCCAAGTGGTCTGTGAATAGGAGGCACTGTTGAAACTGGCAGCGTGACACCCCGAAGGAAATGAGATGAAGTTCACAGTCTGGTTGTGAAGTTTGTCAGTGAGGGAAGAGGGAGAAGCCATAAAAAAACAGTTTAAAAAAAAAATCATATTTTTGTTTGAATAAACTCTCTCAAACAGAAAACGTTATATCATGAGCTCAGATGGAAATGTGTCTGGCAGAGAGCTCTGGAAAGCTGCTGTTGGGAGTGTGCAGAGCCAAGTTTAACTCCAAGCTGTCAGGAGGCAGTGCCCAGAGCTGGGCCTGTTCTCAGCCCCCCTAAAGGCTCCCCCAAAGTCCCAGCCATGGGGACACCTCCATGTGCCAGGTTTTGACATGATGGGAGTGTGAGCAGTGTCAAAGCTCTGCAGGTGACATATGAGCAGCATCACTGCATCAGATCAGATCCCTTCAAAAAGAAAAAACAGCTGGATGAAAGCAGCCTGAGCAAAGCTTTTCCAGGGTAACCAGTAATCCTCAGTGCACAAGTTTAAATCTTTGAAGGAACATAGACACATATTCAGTGTCCTCTAAAAAGGTTTTCGGGCTCCCTTTGAAAAGCCCTGACCTGTAAGAAAACCTGAGATGCTTCTGCTGAGCATCACTCCTGGGGTCTGGCTGCTGTGGAACAAAGTTCTGCCCTGCCAGCACAGTCCCAGCTTTGTGCTCTCCCTCACCCCTCCAGCACTGCTTTTCATCCTTGTGAGAAGAGAAGGAGAAAAGGCACATCAGTTTATTGTCAGCATTTTTCACAATGAAAAGTTAAGGTGTGGCAGCAGAGGAAGCATGGTGCTCACTATCCAAACCAACTACGTGAGCACTGGAGGAAACAGAAGGCAGCAGCTTCCTCTGCTGCTCCTCCACCCCAGGTACCACGGGCCAGACACATGTACAAAGCTGATTTATTCTGCTTCATCAGCAAAATTTTTTCACTTCATACAGAGGAAATGACCTTTCAGAGGTTAAAAAGCACTTGGGCCAAAAGACACATAGGGAAAGTTTACACTTTTATGCCATAATTTATCAGCTAATTACCAGGGCAATTGGAAATTTCAGTTACTCCTAAACTGCTTCATCACAGAGATGCTCCAGTATCTGGCTGTACCTCCAGCAGATCAAGCACAACATGACATTGTGTTCTGCAGGGAGCTTGGGAACAGTTTTCCCAATTTTTTTATCACTTTGCATGGAGCAGACTGACTGACATACATTTAACCCTGACCCTAAACCATTCACTTGACCAGTTTTTAATTTATAAGAGGATCATTAAATGGACTTTGATGCCATGTCTCATTCCTGCTTAACCATACTGAGGAATCAGTGTGTTGTGGGATGTACTGGTGGCAACTAGCTTTAGTATTTCAGAGGAAAACTTCATGTCAATATCCCAATGAAAACCAGGGCAGTGGTAATATAGGTAACTAAACACAGGAGAAAAGTTGATTCTGGAGGTTGTTGGCTTTGCAGCTGCTTATTGACCTCATTTATATAAAAATTTTCACTTTGTTTTACTGCCCTATAATTAAATCTAAGACAGGTGGCCTATACAAGCAGCATGTGGAGGGTCCTGCAGAAAGCTTTCTTTGGGAACAGTATCAGGCCACCTAGAAATGCCATGTTGTCCCACCTCAGGCATCAGGAGGGGCTCTGGGAAGACCCTCCAAAGCCACAGCACTATGTGCCAGAGCTCCACAACAAAATACAGCCCTCACTCCTTTCTCTGGTAGGAAATAGGAACCCTTAAGTGAAGGCTTCTATGCTGAATTCTCATCCAGGATTTTTCCCAAGCCCTAACAGCCCCAATAATTCATACTGACTTGCTGCTGTTAGAAAAAAAGACCTGTGCCAGCTTTTCTGTCAGCTGTCTCTGCAAATCTGTTATTTCTAGGACAGGCTTTAAATGCTCCCTGCCATGGACAAGACAATATTCCCTGGCACACAACCCAAGGGCTCAGAGAATCAGCTCACACTGCACAGCCCCTCCCCTGGTGAGGGTTCAGGGGTTATTTCAGAGTTAAACGGGACATCCCAGCAGTGCTTTGGCTCTCAACCTCCTCCAGATGAATGGGCTCTGGGCAACCAGGACACCCCTTCTCTTCTGGCAGGTGGGACAGATGATGGGAACCATCCTGGAGCAAGGATCAGCTTGGGGAAGTGCCTGGGTTGGGGCTGGAGTGCCTGTGCCAGGGACCAGGTGAAACAACAGGTGAAACCTTGGAAAAGGTTTCCCACATCCACATGCCAGAAACACAAAGGCTATGGAGCAGGTGACTGACAAAGGCTGGTTTGTGCTTGTTGGGGTGGGTTTTAGTTGTGTTTAAAGCTGCTAAGGCAGGTGAGGGCTTTATGCTGGCAGGGAGGATTTGAGCCTGCCCCGTGACCACCTCTGCACCTGCCAGCTCCCAAACACAGGTGGGGACCCTGCTCAGACACACAAAGGTGTTTGTGGCTTCTCCATGCTGCAAGCCCAGCTCAGCTCTCCCACCAGGCTACCAAGCATTTGGTATTTTAAAAAGATTAAAAATCCCCCTCATCACAATACCACAATGTAGCACCCCCCCAAGGAGAAGGAATCCTACTTGCTTTTCCTTTCTCCACAAAAATGTACTGGTGATTAAATGGAGACTGATGATTAAATAGAGACTTACTGGCAACTCACACAAAAATAGGCACTGGCCCACAAAATGTGATCCCCAAATACTGATCAAAGGGAACTGAGGCTTCCAGGGCTGATCAGCAGCACAAGTGCCTATCACCTCACCCTTCCCTGCACGTCCCTTGCATAGTCCCCTGGACTAAGTTCTGCCTGGTGTCCTGATCTGTCACATCATGCACAGTCCAGGGAGCCCTCAGAGAGGGGAAAAGTCTATTTTTAGCCAAAAGAACCTCCATATGAGACCCATGGACTTTTCACATCTGGAATATGAATGAAAAGGAGCTACAGAAATATGAGCATTCTCCATGGAGCCAAGGTGGAAAATGTTAAGCACCTGTCCAGGAGTCAATTTTAATAAGATCACAGGGCAAAAAGGTGTTTTGATGTGGCTGCAGTAACTACAGAACTTCTGGGGAAAAATCTGAGAGGACAAATAGCATCCCTGGCAGGCAGGAGTGCTGTTATACCCTTTTTACCAAGAAGAGGGGAACAGAGGAAAACAATTTGCTCAAGACAGGATATGTGGTAATGATGGGACACAAAATCTCACCCCCAAGATCAGAGTCCTGTCCCACAGACACTGCAGCATCCACTTCCTCAGAGAAACAACCCCACGGAGTGCTCTGCACTGCTTGTGTTGCTCCACTGAGCCTGAGGTGAAGAAATGTTCCTCCCTGTAGGCAAGGCTCACCCACCCACTGTCTCTAGTTGTTTCCATAGCTTGAAGTGCTTAAAAAATTAAGAAAACCAGTTTGATTCAGGCTCTTGCAGGGCTCTGGCACCTGAGCAGTTGGGTGACATTTAACACTGTGTGCTCAGTCCTGCACTCACTGGACTCAGCCAGAGGTTTGAGCAGCTGAGAGCCAAAACTTCAGCACAAAAAGCAAAGTGTTACACAACCCAACAAG
The DNA here is from genome assembly GCA_024734555.1 of Trochalopteron elliotii. Lineage (NCBI taxonomy): Eukaryota > Metazoa > Chordata > Aves > Passeriformes > Leiothrichidae > Trochalopteron > Trochalopteron elliotii. The sequence goes on from JANPWX010000333.1 coordinate 525,799, forward strand.
GAAGAGCTGCAGCACATTCTTTCAGCCATCTCACTTTAATATACCCCAAATTACCACCAGCAAATTCCTGATGTTAAGGTGTGAGAGTTGCCTTACTCCCGGCCAGGTTTCACCTCCCAGGGAAGACTCTCAGAGCAGCAAGTGGGGAGCAACAGGTCCCTGCAAGTCCCCAGCAGGACAAGTTATGGACAGAGGGGAAGGGGCACTCCCTGTCCACTTCCTTGGCTCAGGGTCTGCCTGGTAGGATGAGAGAAGGACCAATCTCCTGTCTCCACCCATGTTCACATCCCCACTTTCAGACACAGGCACATGTCAGCGATGCTTTTCATGAAGAAAAGACAAGACAAAGAAGCCACTAGGACACAGCAAGTTTGGGCAGAGATACAGCTACACTTTGTTTTGAAAAAATCTCTTTTCACCTCAAGCCAGCCATCAGAGTATGGCAGCTGAACAGGCTGAATACAGCTGTTGTCAGAGCTGGTCCCACCGAGCCTTTATTCCAGCCCTGTTGGGGTTTACCTCCATGGGGATGCAGTGGAGAGGGAAGGCAGCCTAAGCTGCATGCCCTTTATGTGAATGGACCCTAAAAATAACACACAGCACAGGTGCAGCTGGATTTTACTTAGTGATGAAGAAGAGAGCCAGGACTGCATCCCACCACATTCCTACAGGTCAGTAAAGGTGGGCAAAGGAAAAGCAATGATGTCTTTACTCCTGCATTCCCTAACTAGCCATGATCCATATCCACAGTGACACCTGTGTCAGACACACCACACTGTGTTTCCATACATGATCTGCCCAAGATATATCCCAGCACTTGTACATCTACCCCTGTAAAGCTGCTCTCCCACTCCTGAGCCTGCCCTAAAGCTAAATACCAACAGATCACTTTAGGATTAAACAGGCACAGATGTCCTGTTAGCACGACTTTCTCATGGAAGTGGCATCCTGGTGGCTCTGGAGAGCTGTTTGTTACGAGCTGTGTCATTCTCTGTATTGCAACACACCAGGGAGAGGGGAGAAGCTGCTTTGAAATATTCACCCTGATGTAGCAAACACACACAGAGCAAGGCTGAGAGCCGGCACGCAGCACAAGTTCACACAGAAACACAGGCACACAGAAATAAATAACTGCCAGCAAAAACGGAGTCGAAAAGGAGTGCCACCACCCTCACTGCAACTGGATACCACAATAAGTGCAAGTCCAGGGCTGTGTTTCCTGCCTGCACCAAGGGGAGCCCCCCAGCTGCCATTCCAGGACTCAGTGCACCCCTCCCAAACAGCAACCCCTCTGCCATGCAAAGGACTATCAGGTTACAAGCTGCCGCTATTCAGTGACACAAACACAGCAGAAAAAGCCACAGGCAGTCTCTCCCATGGGAGCATCGTGCTCCGAGAGCACAGGAGGAGAGGAGCTCCCCAGGGCAAGGATGGTGACAGCAGCAAGAAGAGCTCCCAGGGGGTGTTATGTGGGGGGGGCAGCCAAAACACCTGTAGATTGACTAACTGATAAAACACATTTAGCACAGAAAACACCTCCCCCAAACCCTGAATTCAAAGCAACAGCGGGATCAGCTCAGAGCCAGGCTCAGGATCCTCTGAGCAGCTTCCCAGCGCTGCCACCTCGCTGTTCTTCACCCCATCCTCGCACGGAGCAACCAGCCCGGAGGGAGAACACGCACCCGGCCAGGTGCCGGGGATGCTGTTCCAAGGAAAAGCCGGGACGATGAGCTAGGTTTTTGTGTTTTTTTACCTGGTAGACATCGCGGAGGCCACACCAGGCTCGCAGCGCCTGCCGGCACGCCCGCAGCCGGGCCGCGTACCACCGCCGCAGCGCTGCCACCGTCACGGTCCACACGAAGCGGCTGCCGCTGAACAGCACATCCTCCACGCCGCACATGAACACCGAAGCCATGAGGAGCACAAATCCCCCCGTCCCGCCGCCGGGCTGCCGCTGGCCGCTGTCGCCGGCTGGCTCAGACGCCTGGCATGAGGAGGCTGCCCGGCTTTATTCGGCGGACGGCGGGCAGGGGTGTCGCACGGAGCCAGGGTCAAGCCTTCAAACAAACTCCTCTTTCACGGCGCTTCCTGGGCAGATTCCCAGGCATGCCCCGGCTCCTGACGCTCAGCCAGCGGCTGCAGTAGCTCAGCCCTACCAGCAGCTCACACAGCAGCCTTGTCCTTAGCAGCTTATATAAAGCTCCGTTAAGCTCCAGTAGCTAGCACTATGTTTTCTAATTAAATTTTAACCCTTTTTGCCGTACGCCCTGACAAAACCCCCGTTTAGATGCTGCAGGAGGAGAGGAAAGACGCCGGCGTTCAGCGCTGCCGCACTCGAGTGAGCTGGGCAGGCGCTCCACACACGAATCCCGCGCTATCTGCCTCCAACACCTCATTATCTGCTATACAGGGAACAAAGCTGTCATCGTTTTCTGCCGGCTGAGCCCGTGCTCAAATTATACAGTAGAAATCCTACTTGAAAAAGGCACTTCTGGGAACCAGCAAGTGGAGGAAAGCGAGGTGGGGGGGGGGAGAATCAGTCCTGTAGAAATAGAATAGCTTGGAAGAGACCTTAAAGTTCATATTGTTCCCTGCTATGGGCAGGGACACCTTCCACTAGAGCAGGTTATTCAGAGCCCCATCCAACCTGGCTTTGAACACAACTTGTGCCAGCGCCTCACAGTAAAACAGATGTTACTAACTTCTCTTCCAGCTCTGACTGTGGCAAATACCGACAGCACAGAGCCATCCCTCTATTCAACTCTTCTCCCCTTTGCTTGTTGCATCATTTGGGTAAAACACCCAAACCGTGCCCAAAGAGATGATTTGCTCTACTCTTAAACTAACTCCATTAACACGGCACTTGCTGCCGTGAGAAAAACAAAGCTGGGCATTGTAGCCGAGCTCTCCACAACAGCCCACAGCGAATATACGCTGCAATAATAACAACCCACGAGGGACTCCAGCCTTGCCTCGAGCCAGTTTAAAATTTAACAGCACCCTGCCCTTCTGGGGCTTCAAGTGTTAAAGCCGAACCTTCCATTTGAGTGCTCTTCCCTATTACAAGCTAAGGGAGGGTGGAAGCCGAAGGATGATTAATCCTTTTAAACCCCCCCTCAGAGGATTTGACACTTTCCAAGCTTTTTGGGACAGAAGCTTCCGGGAGCCTAACATGCCATACAAGCCCAACAAAGCCCATCGGCACCTTGTTAAAGAAACTACTCAAGGAGCAGATTTTTGGCTAAAATCATCAGCAAGGCTGACCTGTAAGACTAAACTCTTTCGCGGTGCAATGAATGGAAAGGGGCAGGAACAGCTTGCGCACTGTGGCTGGGTGGGAGAGCTAAATCCCACGGCATTGCTTTCCCCAAGGGCACTGCCAGCTCGTCCCTCATGGTCCTGGCGGGAGGAAGACACCTGTGTGCCCACAGCACAGTGGAAGTATTCACAAACCCCACTTCATTCCTTATTTATCAGCCTGCTCCGTACTGCAGGAGCTCGCACGCCGTGAGCTGTGGCAGCTGGTGATGTAATTCTGCAGACAGATGACTGCCTGCCTGTTTGAGACAGGCTTTGGACCTGTGTCTCCGAGATCACCCCCTTCCCTTTCGTGCATAACAGAGTGAAAGCAGCCCTAGTCCCCTTGGTGCTGGTGTCCCTTGGCTGTGCTGTTGCCAGGGAGTTTCGGTCCCTCCAAGTCTTGCTTTCACAAGGGGAAAACAAAAACCACATTTCCAATGGATAAGCAGCTGCTACAAAGTGAGTGGAGGCAGAGGAGGATACGGCTTCTTGTAACAAGGGACAAGCAAAGATTGGGGCTCTACACTGAAATCTGGCATCCATATTCCCCCTCCAAGGGTTTTATCATCCCCTAGAATTACTTAGAGCCTGCAGCCACAAAAAAGTCTCCCTCCTCCTCCAGTGTTGCCCACCACTGTGTTTAGAGGACTTTGACAGCAATCCACAGGTACTAAATAGAAAAGGTTTTCCTCTTCTGCTGGGAAGGAGTGGTGACAAATATCATCCATGGGGTTACTCCAATAACCTGAGCCAGTACCAGTGCCAGCAGGGAATTGCCATTCCCTCACAGAACACTGCTTTGGAGAGCAATCAGCCAGGAAAATCTCCAATGGCATCCGTTCACTGCGGTCAAGTCAGATCCAAATTTAAACACAGAGATAAAAAAAAAAAAAAATCCAGTTTTCAAGTGCCATTTCTAAAAGAAAAGAAAAGGACCCTTGTAGCTAAAGAAACAGTGCAGGGAACAGCCCTGTCGTCCTGTGCCAGGAAAATCCAACCAACCCACTAGGAAAAGTTTACATGGTTTTGTGCCTGTGCCTGCTGCCCTCAGTGCCTTTTTTGTTTTGCCTTTTTTTCCCCTCCCTATTGCCTAACTAGATTGAAAACCAAAGACGATGATTTTCTCCTTTAACAGAGCACAGCAGTTTTGTGCTAGGTTTTTTCGGGTTTGGGTTTGTTTGCATGTTTGTTTGGGTTTTTTTTTCAATTGCTCTGTGATCCATGGTATCTTTACACTTAACTTACCTGTTCTCCACAGTTATTCTTTATGCTTCACAAGCTCCTGTGACCCTGAGCAATGCCCTCAGATGCTCCATCTCAGAAGGCAGAGCCATAGGTACTGAGGCCTCAGTGCTCCCAGCTGCTTTTCCCATCAATATTCCCATGACCTTGTGCAGGCTTTGTGCTCCTACAGCAAAGTTACAGCTCCATGCTGGAGCAAGGCAAGAACCTTCTCCCCACCCTTATTTAGAGCACATGGACTTCAAGTCCAGTCTCATGAATAGAAACTTCACCCCCTTTTTTCATCCCTTTGGCAGACAGAGTAGGTGATAACACAAGTAAGAATTATGTCCCATCTGAATTTCCCCTTCCCAGCTGACCTAAGTACAGGGTTCACTGTCCCTTGAACCTGGACAGTGTTAAACATATATAAAAGAAAAATAGCAAAGGAAGTTTGTGATGCAAAAGGCAGCTAAATGCAATTTAGGATAACTTTGGTGGAGTTATATGCAGCTGATGAATTGTCCATTCACATCAGTCAGTCTTTTATTGGCTTCCACTCTAAGAACCTGATTGCTTGTGGGTTAGTTTGAAATACCTAAATAATACCCAGGCTCCTTCGAACACAAAACAAAAATTCAGCAAGGGAAAGCCAACAGGATAAATACCCAGGTGGTTTCCAAATGCTGTACCATCCAGATTTCTATTCTGTGAGGAGAAGGAGGGGGGGGAGAAAGCTCTCAGAAAATGTCTTTGTAGATACATGTACCACTGTCAGGGGAGCAGAAGAGACAGCTACTGCAGATGTGTTTGATGTACAGTCATATGAACAACACAGCACTCATTGCTGATAAGGAATAAGCCTACACAACAGTGATCTAAGGAGAATGTCACTTTAAAAGGCAACAGAAAACTTGATGTGTGGCAGACTCATGCTTCTCCTCACATTGACTGCAGATCCAGAATAACGAGTAATAAAATGAACAAAGGTCTGCTACCAACACAATAGGAAAAGATGATCCCAAGTGAATTCTCAGGTTTCCTTGCATGTTATCTTCTATGCCAAAATTAATGGAACGAGGCTTAGCTGAATTGCTGCTCCTCTCTTCAAAGTTGCTCATATGAAGTTCACATGAATAAAGAATTCATCTGTCTGTGAGGCCAGAGGACAAGAGCATCAATCTGCTTTTGAATCTACAACACAGTATTGCTCCTAGATAGGACTTTTGATTAGGCATACAGGAAAGGACACACACACAGGCCCTGGTGACAGCTAAGGAAATTAAAGCTTTGATCATTTTCAGTCTCTGAACCTTCCACAAAACAAGGTGAGTTATTGTGCAGATGCATAAAATGCCTAATTCTGCAGGCTTGCAGATGTCTGTCCTGACCAGAGCTTTAAAACATGAGCTAATCCATAATTTGCACTCAGATTGATTACACCTGATTGCAGCCAATATTTGTAACATTCTGTAGAGCGAGCAGTAAAGTTCAGGGAACACAAAAAAAAACCCAAACCAAAACAAAAACAAACAAACAAACAAAAAAACCCCACAACCAACAAAAACCATTGAGTGCTCTCATGAAGTTATGAGAGACAATTCTGTTTCATGGCACACACCATTATTGACATCTGCTGTGACCTCAGCTCCAAGGGCTCCAACCCTCAAGCCCTGACCCCCTGGGTGGGCTCAGGGCAGTGAGAAGCATCACTGAGGTCCATGCTAAACCCCAAAAACCTCACTGTCCTCAGAATTCCCACCAGCAACCAGCTGCAATCCCACTTCATCCTGCGCTTCACCCAGACATGTTTCTCCTTTCTGTACAAATCTGCATGAAAATCATCCCATTTTGCTCCAGTTAGAAGCCAACAGCACACAATTACACTGCCTTTAAAAATAAACTTAAGAACTGCTCAAAGGTGCTGTTTTGTAGGCGGTTTCATGAGCATGAACAACAGGATTACTTGGGAATTAGGGCTTTCAGACAATGCTGAAGGCTGCATATCCCCAACAACATTATTTTTTAAATTCCTGTCATGAACCAAGCCTGTCAAGCTGTGAGCATTAATGCAATTAACCCCAAATAAAGATGAAGTGACTTTTCAGAAATCGGTTTTGCTACACTCTGGCCCTTAATTACCAACTTAAATATAAAGTGAAAAGCAGACACTGGGCACCCTCTCTTTGATGTTCTAACCTCTCAGTACATAAGATGCTTAAGCAGCAGCACCAGTGCACAGGATGAATCTGTAATCCAACCTGCCCTGATTGAGAGCTTTGGACACAAGATTCAACTTCTGATAAAAGCGTTTGCAAACCAATTTGGTTCCTCGAGATTATCAGAACAAATTAATCATAATGTGCCTCTAACTAACCTATTTAATCCTTTGTATTAGCACAAATTTGGGCTCCTCTCAGAAATTAAGTCAACGCTTCCACAAAGATTTATTTACTGCCATTCACATTATCAAACTTTAATTTAGAAAGAATGAAAGGGCCATGCTACTCTCCTTTAAGGCTAATGACAGCATCCAGTGTAGCCATCTATTTATCAGATTCTACACCAGGAATTTCAATTCCCAGCTTTTGCCCACTGAGCTCCACCTATGTCAAGTGCCTGATGTAGCTGAAAGCCACAACTACACCCAAAATGATCCACGGCTCCAGAGGGAAGCTGATACCTCATGCTCTCTCTCCCTGGATGAGGCACAGCCTCTAATAGGCTTATTTAACAGCAGCCTTACATATTTTTAAATGAGGTGCTGATGTTTTCCCTCCTCTCACAGAGCCTGGGCTGTACTATATTGCTTTACACTAATAATATAAACATAACACTGTGACAAACACATTTTTAAAGATGAACAGCCACTGTGCCAGAAACACGAATTTCCTGCAGTCTGGATCCCATAGTAAACTAATTAGCACTTCACATCAGAAATGAAGTGCCACAGTCTTTTAACTTTATAAATGATTAAGCAGCTGCTGTCTGATTCCTCAAACAGCGAATTTCATACCTGCCATACCCAGAACTACAAAATCAGGTCAGGTTCAAAATAAGCAGCAGCTGCTCCAGTTTCACGAGTCAGGGTTTATCATCTTGCACTACACCACGCTGTCACCATCAGAACAACATCACCCAGTTTTTCAGAACACAAACCTAGTTCCTCCAGTACCCCATGGCCAGTGCAGCAGGGCTGTAATCTGGCACAGCTCCACTGGCTTCAGTGAAACCTCACGTGTCCAAACACACAATCAGGTGGGGATGCTCCAGGAGGCTACGTGACACCTGGCAGCAGGGAGCAGGACTGCTAATGCAGGTCACTATTAACATATACCTGCATACAAATTGTATTTAAATTTTTATAAACACGTATTTCTAAGCTGGGAGAGAACTTTACAGCCTCCAAGTCAGTTTGCACTGAAAAGACAGATGGTAGGGAGAAACATCAGCCCAGATTCGTGGGGAGAGAAGGATGAGGAAATGGGAGAAAAGAGTTTGATCTCCAGCTGAAAGAGGATTTGTCTCTATCACACACAACAGAGCCTGTGAATGCTTTCCAAACACACATTTATGTCCTTTCTCAGGTGCATGGGTGATAGCCAGCAGAGCAGGATGGAGACTGGCAGGAAGGCTGACATCTACCCAGCTACCAGCACCACTGTCTGCACCTCTCTGGGCACAGAGACCTGCCCAGGGACACAGCACAGCAGGTCAGGATGTGACACTGCCTTCCCTGCTCCAGGATGGGGCAGGACCCTGGAAAACCACCCTCTTGTTCTCTGCTTCATGGGAAGGGCTTCCTTCTCAAGGAAAGCTCCTTCAGGAGGGGAAGTGTCATCACCAGTGACATGGGAAATCTTCCTGCACTTGGTGCTACTCCCAAGTCACATCTGGAGGAAATGAGAGATCAAACAGCACAGGGTGGAAACATGGAGCATCCTCAGAGCTGCAGAGGTTGGCACCACCACCACCCTCCCAGGGAGGGCTTCACCCAGAGACAGACCTGCCAGAGGAAATGATTCACCCCAACCAGCCC
>JANPWX010000333.1:534365-571331 GCA_024734555.1 Trochalopteron elliotii
GCTGCAGGGTGGGAGCACAGGCAGGGTGGGAGCAGTGACGTTGGGAAATGTCAGAAACACAAACAATGAGAGAGGAAGAGGGAGGGGAAGGCGGAGGGGGCGGCTGGGAATGGCTGAATCAGCCCGTTGAGGTCAGCAGGACCCCACCCCTGCGGGAAACAGGGCCAGGTGTTGGGCATGGAGCCCCGTCCCTGCCAGGTGAGGCTCACCCACACCTCACCTCATCCTCACAGCCCCAGCAAACACATGGGGCACAGCAGCTCCCCCCCTTGCCAGCACATCTGTCCCCACAGCTGGTGGCCATGGCCAGATCCACGGAAAAACTGTGCAAACCTCTTATCCCAGCACTTGTGGAAGGTGAGGATGAGAGTGTTACCTCAGCCCACAACTGAGAGTCACTCATTTTTTAGCTAACTTGGGAGAAGAAAAGGAGAGAGATGATGGTAAAGCCCATTCTCTCATTTTTGCCAAAGAACTGTTCATAAAACAGGCTGTTAAAACTCACCTTCATATACTTTGGATCCAGTGTTTGGTTCTGGTTTTTAACTCCTTTTAACTTTTCCCTCACCACCTTGGCAAAAAGGGAAGCAGAGCAGACATGCTGAGAGTGGGGCTTTAGCCCAGCCAGGCTCCCCACAGTTTCCTAATCTCTCTTCTGGCCATCCTGCAGCAGCATGAACTCCCCAATGGGGGTCAATCTGAGACCATTCATACACTTTAAAAGTTATTCCTGCTATAATTGGGCACAAATGAGAATTCTCCATTTGTTAACAATTATCCCAGGCAGTAACTTTGGTCTCCCCCTCACTTCCAATGGAAACAATGCAGGAATGAGTAGTACCTGTTGGCAGACAAAAATTTAAATAGATAGATAAGAGGGGCTAAAATGGCTTCCTAAAAGAAGAAATCCCATTGCTTCCCTTTCCCCACCCTGCTTGGGATGTAAAGCACTTGAAAACTGCCCCTGCCATTATCAGAGCTGTGATTCAATCAGCATTTCATGGTCCTAATTAACGGGTGTTTGTTTTCATGGGTGTAATTCCTCACTTGCCAAGACTGCAGAATTATAATGCATTTTTCCCTTCCTCCTTGGAGAGGACATGAGACCTTAGCCAGGGAAAGGAAGCCATTTGGAGCAGGAAGAGGATGCTTGGAAGTAGAGCTGGGGTGCTTATATTGGGCCCTTTTGGAGGTCAGATGATCAAACTGACCTTTTTTCTGAAGTCTGCTGTTCTCATTCACATCAATGGGCCAAATTGTAGCACAAAAGGCCCTTTGCCTGCCTGTTTGAGCAGGTCACTCTGTCCTGCACAGCTGGTCCTGGAGGATGTTCCCCAGAAACCCTCCTCCCACCCTGTGCACGTGGCTGGAAGGGGACAGGGAACATCCAGCCCAGGGAAACCAGAGCACCTGGTCCTGCTCTCCCTACAGTTCTACATCAGGAGGAAGGAGAACTTCCAGCTCTGTCTGACTGGACCCTGCTACACCCAGTTTCATTCCATCCTGCCCCATATACCTGCTCCCCAAGGCAGGCAGCAGCTTTTGGGTGGGATTAACTCCAGGACTGGAATTTTGGAGGGTAAAGAAAGCACAGCTGAAGGCTGAAAGGGGCTCAAATGTCCCACAGCTGCCTGCAGAGACAGTAATATTGCTCCTTAGGGACACAGATAGAGGGGACTGTGTCCTCCCATCACAGCCCTGTCCTTCCCACCCTCTCCAGGCATTCAGTGGCCTTGGCAGGGACACAGGGATATCTGTCCCTCCTGCACAGAGACAGCAAGCTCCTTCAGCACACAACTGACTTATGCCTAGAATTCAGACAGGAAGGGAAAATAAATTCTGGGGTTTGAAAACAAATCTACCTGGTGCTACATTTTCAAATCCTCAGGGAATTAAAAAAAAAATATAAAGAGAGTTACACTGAACATCCTTTCCCCCTTCCCATGATGCTGAATGTTAAATTAAATAATGCCTCCCCCACCAAGAACACGGCAGCCACAGGAATACAATTCCTGCTTCTGTACTGCTAAGTGATGCACTGGCCTTACAGCAGGTAAAATTGTAGCACAGCACCATCTGTTTCTCAATATGCTTGCTGCCAGCTTCCATTGCAAGGATTTACTCCCACAGCCCTTCCAAGGCAGAGCTGAGCTGTTGGGAAGAGCATCTGTCACAAGAGAAAGGGATCTGACACCTGCCCACTGCCTATTTGGGACACAACCTACTGAAAGGTGGGGACAGAACATTGATTTTCTGTCATACAGCACAGGCTCACAGTGCCAGCTCCAGTGAATAGCCCTTGATGCTACACATCCTTAAAATATTGCAAGGCAAGGCACATTTTCCAGCTGTTTGTGCCTTGTGCCAGAGCACATTTGGATCAGCAATTTCCCTTCTAAATATTCCAAGGGTTGCTGCAAATTTTCCACTATGATAAAACAGAAGGAGAAAAGCAGCCAACGGTTGCACATCTTTAGACTGAAATTTAAGGGACTTTTACACAAGTACTTGTGAAAGCCTCAGACGTCAGTCAGGCTTTCCAAACTTCCTGTGTGTAATGATTTACAGTGACCAAAGCACCAGGGAGCTCAGTACAGAGCAGACCCCAAGGGTGACCATTCCCAGGGGGAGCTCAGGGGGTGCAGAGCCCTCCCAGGGCTGCCCCCATCTGCAGCTCCCTTGAGTTCCTGCTGGACAGACCTGGCAGCAACAAAGTAAAACCCACACTCCAACTGGACCCAAATTCCTGCTGTTCTGCCTGCAGAGCAGCTGGTGGGGCTCTGGGCTCAGCAGAGCCCTCGACAGCTGGAGCAGCTCTGGCTGCTGCTGCAGCAGCAACAAGAGTTTTGGGGCTGTGAGGTTCTGGTACAGGTTGCAGCACCCAGCCCAAGCCAGGGCAGCATTCCCACATGGTTAATCCTCCATCCCCAAGGTCAACATCATGTCTAAATGGACAGCTGACCCACCTGCCAGCCCAGCACTGGGAACCACACCAGCAGCAGGTCTGCCATGAGCAACACCCATTCAAAATAAACTTGGGAGAACTCCCTGAATACCCTTCCTGCTCTGTCACTTCTGACCCAAGTCCCAGGAGCACCTCCACCAACCACAGCAACATCCCCCCAACTCCTAAGGTGGTAACAGCCTCCCAGGTTCAATTAACTCATCAACACAGAGAAATTCCTCTCACCTGAGACTCAGGAGACAGGCACCTCCTGGAAGGGAAAGCTGTTTGCACACCTCACCCTCTGGCACACGCCATAAAACTCTCCTTCAGTCAGGATCTGGGCACTCCGCTCAGCGTGTCAACACTGGCTCCTGACCTTGGCTCTCCTGCACAGCCTTGTCCAGGCTGCTGTCGCTGGCCAGGGGCTGCTGGGCTCACACCAGGGCACCCGGGCTGGTGGCTGCAGGCAGGGGAATTCCTGCAGCACCGGGAGAAGCGGCCAAGCACCTCCCAGGGCAGCCGGGACAAGAGAGCGCCTGTCAGCAGACAAAAGCAAGGAGCAAACTGGTTCAGCCTGTTGCTGCCTCTGCTGAGGGCCAGCCCGGCACAGGAGGTGTGTAAGTCATGTGTTTGTTCCTGCTCCAGCTTGGAAAAAAAAAAAAAACAACAACAAACAACAAACGAACAAAACAAAAAAACAAGTGGTTTCGTAGGATTTAAGACTTTCACCTAACTGCTTTCAAAGAGGTCATTTGATGACTGAAATAAGGACAAAACAAGACCTAGAACTTCGGTGCCAAAGTGGTAGCAAAACAAACCCTTCCTCCTCCCAGTTTTTTTTACATATAAGCATCTTCTCTTCTACAGCCCTAATTTTATTGATCAGTCAGGAATGGGCAGTCTTGTTTCCACTTCTCTTCCCTCCAGCCCCATCTATGTCACAGGCTGTAACAAATCAAGACAACAGCATCACTCCACAAACAACCTGCCCCCATCTCCCACGGAAGGGAAGGAGAGGATCCATCAATGTTTCAAAAAGATCCAGCTGATCTGGAAGGACAACCTGTTATATTCTTCTTACACCTTAAACATCTCAGCTCCCATGGTTGCAGGTTTCAGTAGCTGCTTTGTTTACCTAAGAGATGCACCACAACACACAGCACAGCTCTGAGCCAGCACAGAGCCAAGGGAAAGGTTGATCCCAAGCTGAGCCAGCCTGGCACAGGAGCCACTGGCCCACCTGTGGCAGTGGGACTTCCCCTTGATGCCATCAGAAACACAATCTCACTCTAGTTCTTCAAGAGAGCCCCAATGAGCTCAGAGCCTGGGATGCTTTTTCTCATTTTTTCCCAGTAAAATTACTTCCTAGGGAGAAATCATTGTACACCTCATTCTTCATCACTGCAGCACTGTTAGTGTCTGTGCTTTGCTGCATTTCAGCCCTCCAGTAGAGACCTGCTGCTGTTTGGGGAGGGATTCACCTGCTTCACTGTGCATCCCAGAGGTGTGTGTAAAACCCGCACCCCCAAAGGAGTCACTGCCTTGCCTGCAGCATCCAGAACGCTCCACTTGGAGATTCTGACATTCAGGATTTAAAACATCTTAAAGCATCTGTGCATGAGTGCACTTCTGGCCTGTTGTTGGACTGCTCTGCTGGGAGAAGCCTCATCAATTCATACTCAAAGTTCTCCAGCCTTTGCTCATCCTCAGTTTTATACACCATGTGCGGATTTCATCCTTTCCATGATTTTACTATTTCTGCAGTGTCTTTATGGGACACTACAAGGCAGAATATCTATTTTCCCTTGCAAAAATCTCATGCATCCTAAATGGAAACGTTTTTCCAGATTTCTACCCACAGTCACACAGAACCAGCTCCATGTCCCAGCCTGGAATAGCAGACATGGATTAAGACCCTGGTGCAGACTGAACCACAGCACAGCTCCATGGTGACATTCCTGTGTCCCCCAGCCCAGCAGCCACTCCTGCTGCATGCCTTGGTTTGGCCCAGATGCAAACCCCTCCCTGCTTAGCATCTTTTAGGTTGATCCCTGCATAATTCCTCCCTCCATTAGGCTAATGAATGAAGTGTTTCCAAGGAGCAGAAACACAACTTGTTACCAAATTACAGGAGTCAGGCTGAAGCAGATCCTTTAAACAAAGCCATCCTGACTAAGCTCTCCTAACCCTGTTTACCCAATCTCCCTCCTCCAGCCCTTGGGTATCCCCAAAAAGCAGCAGCATTTTGCTGCTGCAGGACCGGTCTTTCCATGGCCCGGGGGCACTGGCGACTGTTTCAAGCCTGCCCATATGCAAGGAATCTGTCCAATTCCCCTCCTGGGTGAATTCTGCCGTGGCTCCCCTCCTGCATCCACACACCTGTGCTTAGAGAGGGCAGCTCCAGCATTAAAAGCACCCAACGCTGCCAAAAGTCTCCTGCTCTCCCTGGCTTGTCTCCTCGGCAGCTGCAGCATGCATTGCTTACAGTTTTGGAGGCCCTCACACATAAAACTCAAGCCTAGGGGAGCTGCCCACACTGCTTGGGCAGTCCCCAAGGACTCCAGGGTTGCCAACCTGATCTCAAAAAAACCGTATTTTTAATCCCATAATCACAACGATGATGGTGGCAGCTGGCAGGACTTGAACTGGTTTCAACCCTCCCCACACAACATGCACACCACGATTACTGCAATGTACAAACAGCCAGAGAAACACAGGGTAAAAAAGCCCAACCTGAAGTATTTCAGCCCTACGGACACGAAGCCAAACCTTTCCCTGTGGTGTGGTTGGCAGAGGGATGCCAGCACACCGTGGTGGTGCCCAGAGCCTGTCCCATGACTGAGAGGAACAAGGGGGCTCCCACCACCAGGCACAGCAGCACAGGGCACACACTGCCCCAGCCCACTGCTGCACTCCTGCAGCCCTTAAAAGCCTCCCCACTATTTTATCACACTTTATTAAATTTTATTTAATTTTTTAAAGTTTTATTAAATGGGTACCACGCCCCCACAGACACCTTCCCACCTCCCGCGGTGGTGATGCTCCTCAGGAAAGGCGAGTTTACCCCGTGTCACTTCACACCCCCTAATCCCGGGATTAGATCCCCACCGGGAAGGCAGAGCATCACCAGGCTGAGGTGAAAAGGATTACTACACTGATCAAAAACCTGGTGATGGAGAGCGGCGATGGCCGAGCTCCGCTCCCGCAGGGATTTTCTTTCTTTCTTTATCCCGGGCAGAGCAGAGCCTCACTAGAGGGCAGCCAGCACACGGCTCCACACCCCAAACCTCCGCGGAACAGAGCACAGGAACGGCCCTGTGCGAGGGCAGAAGGGACAGTGCTGAAACCCTGGAAACTTGGATTTTAAGGTTTTAGTATATAGTAATATATATTGATTTAAGGCGTTGGCTAAGCCCTTCTTCATGGTTTTGGGTGGTTTTTCCTAACTGGGTGAAAAAGGTCCACATTTTGGACCTTGGGTGGTCAGTTATTGGGTTAAAGTATTAAAGTATAATATATATTAAAGTATAAATAAAATATTACAGTATAAATAATACAGGTGTCACCTCGTTAGTGGGTAATTAGCACTTAAAAGACCGTGGAAAGAGTTAGAGAGGAGCTGTTTTCCACCTTGTTAGCTAGAGCTCACAACTCCTGAGACTGTGCTATAGATAAGAATTAATAAACATCTGAGTCTGAACACAAAAAACTGCATTTCCTGTGCATTAATCCCGGCTCTAACACAAAGAAAAGATAAGAAACCCACAGGACAGTGTGATGAGGGAGAAATAAAACACTTTATTAACCCTCTTCTGTGCGTGTGGTATGGCTCAGACACAGGGTGGGACTCTTAAAGGGACATTCCTTGCTCCCAGTGCCCTGACTGCTCAAATCCCCTCACCAACTCCCATACTGAACCCTGCTTTTGATGGTTTTCCCCACAAAAGCACCAATATTTACTGAATGATGCAGATTTTTCAGCAGAACCTCTAAATTAGTCTCCTGAACCCCAGGAGAAGGAGGCAGAGAGTTATTAGGCTACCTACAGAGTGGGGAAAAACAGCAATTCATAAAAAATCCCAGCAATTCACACACACAAAAAGCCCCCAAACAAACAAACCAACCAACCCAACCTCCCCCCCCCCCAGACCCTAATTTTGTTTTCCTGCTTATAACAGACAAATATAAATCAATGAACTAAGAGCACCACAGAAAAGTTCCCCTTTCCCATGGGAATACCCTGGACCTCACTAGCTAAATTCCTTCATGCCAGAAGCAGTGAGATCAAACCCCAGTGCTGGGAGACCTGCTCTGCAATTGAGGTATTTACAGTAAATGCTTACCATGGTGTAATTGCCTTTGTATGGCAACAATACCTTATCCTATGAGGAAATACCATGGGAACAGGGATTTAAGGTAGATAGTGTAAGTTCTCACCAGGATTTAATAACCTCCACTGGGACTGATTTGCTTAGATCAATAGTTAAACAGATCAAATATTCCCAGTGGACCCTTTTCTGATGGCATGTTATTTATGGGAGGGACCAGAAATCTGATCCAAAACTTCCTGGAGCTTTTCCAGGCTGGGTCAGGCCCTTCAGTGCCAACAGATGGTTCTGGAGGGGCTTGAACCCAGCACAGCCCTGTGGATGACCCCATCTCAGCAGGGACTGCCCTGCAGTCACTTCTGCTCCACATTTTAACCAACCAAATTCAGTTTTATTACAGATAAAAGTCTTCACAAACTGATCTCTGTTAGAAGAAAATTGCTCTCGGACTAGAAAGGAACATAATTTAAAATACACTGCCAAAAAAAGAACATTGCTTTTCAAGAAGAGGACAATTTTCCTCCTTGTAAACTGCTCTCAGCTCTTCAAGCCCATCATTAGTCCCAATTCCAAACTCAGACCCCAAATGTCAGATCCCAAATGTCTCCTTGTTTTAAGGAGTGAAACACACCATATCCAAGAACTCCCCTGTGAGAAATCAGTCTTGTCCATAGCCACCATGTAATTAATGTTTTCCTGCTCTGTGTATTCTGAGACAACACTGGCAAGCTGGAATTTGTTTCATACATATTTTTTCCAGTCTGTCCCTTAATCCACCTGAAGTCATAGCAAGATGACAGGACAGAGGTCACCCTTCACTCTGTTCCTAGAAAGTGAGTGAGCCACTGTGGGAAAGAATCTGCAGGGCAGCACATGAAGTCACTGCCTGAGACACCTGCACTGGCTTAGAAACTTGGACAGAATGAAGAATTAGCCTTTCCAGGATTCCTGAATATTATTACTCCTTTCCTTGAACAGGGATTTTCACTTATGAATGCATCAGAAATAAGAAAGCAAGATGGCTTGTATTAAAGACCATCCTAGGACTTTATATGCAACACTTACATGCCAAAACCTCATATTGGATTTCTTTTTTTTTATTTTATTATCCAACTCCAGTAATTTAGTAGCACATATTGATTTTGAAAGACTGGGCAAAGCTAAATGAGCAGGATGCAGGGGCAGCCAGGAGTAACTGCTGAGCCACAGAAAGGACTAAAAAGAATAGGAAAAAAAATAATATCACTTAATCAAAAAAGATTAAAGAGAGTCCACGTTCCCCTGCATTTGAATGGCAAACTTCCCATCAGATTAAAGAGACCACTTAAAACTAGAATGTCTTCCATCAGAAGTCTGGGTACAAAAAAGGAAACCAGCTCATATTGTCCAGAGGCTCAAATACTCTTCCAGTTGATTCTAAAAAGAGAAACGTATAGAAAAAAGATGGTACATATTTTCTTTTTCTCAACTAAAACAATTTTCTGGCAGTGCTTTCCTGCCCAGTGCAGGAGCACAGGCACTGCTGGGACTGACACGGGGCTCATGACCTTCTGTGGAGGAAAAGTCCCTCCCAGCAGTGCCAGCTCCACATGGGACACAGGGAATCAGCCCCTTCACCCTGCCCTCAGGGCACTCACACCAGCAGGAGGTTCAGGGCATCCTTTGAGGTGAATATTCAATTTCTCCATGTTCAGGATGGGCTCCTGGGAAAGCTCCCACCTTCCCAAAAGTGAGCTGCAGCACAGGGCAAGGGAAAACCTCCCCCAGCCCTGGGGACAGGGGGACAACACCACCTCTCCCCTCCTGTAACACAGCACAAGCTGCCCATCCTCTCCTTGAACAGAACTGCATTTTACAGTCTAAAACCAGGAGAAAAAGAAACACTGTATGGGGACAGGATTAGTGTTCAAAATTAATTAACAGATAATGCCCCAACAAATGAGTTTCATCCCAGTTTATTCCCTCCATCCCAGAGGGAGAACATCCTTCTTATCAGAGCAGCAGAGAAAGTGAGGACAAGCCTAATAAAAAGACAAGCTGTACTTCTGAGAGTTGTTATTTTTAACTAATTCTCCCCGTTTTGTTCCACGCTACTTTAATTAAATAGCTGAGGTTGTGGTAAGGGCCCAGTCTTGCACCAGCACTAATCTGAAGTGCCCTGCAAGGCAACAAGGGGGTTGGCGGGAGCTGCTGAGCACAATTTCTCAAGAGGCTGGTTTGATGCCCAGCACAGTTGGGAGCCTGTGCCACATTACCCCAGGAGAAGGAAAATCTGTGTTCCTGCAGAGCTGACTCTGCTCTGGGTGTCAGGGGGTGTCACATTCTCCAGGCACCTGTGCAGCAACAGTGAGGTTGACAACTCTTCATTTCTTCTGGTCCCTGACACCTCCAGAGGCAGAGGTTTGGTGATTTCTTTTGGGGTTTTGGTAGAGGCATTTTTTCAGAGATTTTCAGGTATTTTTCCATCCAGAAGCACTCATCTAACCAAAGCACTGCTCTGCTCTGTTGTAGTTAAATAAAAGCTCAGGCTACACTTGAGATTAGATCTAGCAAAGACTCAGTAAAGGCAAGCTGTTCCTAAAAGTCCATCAGACAAAGCTGGGGCCTGCCTCAGATGGCAGTAGGGTCCCTCCCCGGCACACATCCATGGGCCAGTTTGCAGGGTGCCACACCCAAACTCGCAAAAGGAAGTTACTGGGGCAAAAGGAAGGAAAATATTTTGAGAGAGGCGTGCAGAGGTTCAGCTGGCAGCACTCTCCAAGCCCAGCTTCCCACAGCATCAGGATTAGAGGCACTCTCCCCTCCCAACACAAATCCAACAATTTCACTTCATCCCTGCACCAGCCAAATAAATCCCTGATGCAGTCCCACGGGGTTCCTAGTGCTTGAAATTTCCCAAGGAGCAGGGCTGGTGAGTCTCCAACCCTGGCAGCCTGCAGGACCCTTTGCAGCACTGAGGGTCCCCCCTGCCACAGCTTTGAAGCAAGAGTCAGGGGGACCTTGCTGGAGAAATGATCCTGTGCCTTAGCTAAGGGGGTTAGAGACTTCTGTCTCCAATTTGGGTTCTGATAAGTGATGTTCTCGGGCAATAATCACTAATCCTGTAAGAGAAGACCTCGATGACAGCAGCAGTGAGTCATCCCCCTTGCATAGGAGCCCCCAATGCCTTTCACTCCCCTTTCCAGGATCTGATTCAAACCAGTCCCATCTGTTTTCAAAGCTTCTTATCTGTTTGCCTTAGCCTGCAGCTCACAAGTCTGCTCTTTTTCCCTTTCCTTAGGGAAAGGCCAGTACCAGCATGGGCAGTGTGGGTTCAGGCAGCACTGAGGAATGAGGGGATGTGGCTTCTGTAATCACTGGTCTGAGTGATCTCTGCACCCTGAATCACACTGCTCAGCCACTCGTTGCAAGTGTTGTCCTACACAGCTGCAGCTGAATTCAGCCTGGAAAAACATCTACTCCCTTCACCACCTAGGAAAGTTTATTTTCCTTCAGCGTGAACCATCACACATAATACAACCTAGAAGATGATGACAAGCAAAAAAAAAAACAAAACAAAAAAAACCACACAAAACAAACAAACAAACAAAACAAACCAAACCAACAAACAAATAAAAACAAAAAACCCCCCACAAACTCGGACACGTTTTAAATGCCTATTAAGGTTAAAATATTAGTTCCAAGACCAAAAAATGTCAGTTGTTGGTTTTGCTCATTTTCTGGGACACATATAGTAAAAGAAAAGGATCTTGGAGGAATGCATTCAAAGCTGAAAGGGAAGGTGGCAGAGGAAGCAGCCCCCTCCAGCAGCGAATTACTCAACCATATCACAAATGCAAATGTGGACAATCCTGTTAAACAGGCTCAAAGCAATCGAGTCTCATAGTGAAGTTCACTGAAACTACAGGAATTTGCCCTCGAAACCTTCCTTCAAGTACCCATGTCTGCACTTAGAGATCATAGGAGGCATCTAATAGATAAAATTATCGACCTTTCCAAAGCTCACTTTAAGCTGCCTACAGGGAATCACATAATTATGGGATGAAAGATAAAGCTTTGTCTGGGATAAGACAGCATAAAGCAGTGAGAAATGCATTATACAGTTATCATTTGGGCTCCTTTCCATCTGCCTTCTGAGGTTCCTGTTTCCAGGATCTCCTCAGCTGCCCTGAGATTCACAAACTGACCAAAGGGAGAGCAGCACATGCAATTTCAACACTCCAAGAGTCTGGACTGTAAGATGTAAGAAAAGAAACCAAAGGGCCACAACCCTTTAAGAGCTGCAAACATCATGGAAATCATCATTCCCCATCATCTGTGATCTGTCATTCTGTGATTAACAGGAAGGGTTGGAGTTGCAGCAGCATCTAAAAACACCATGGGCAGACAGTACGGGAGTATAAAACCTCATTCTTAGGGCACAGAACAACCACTAAATGACAGGGGTTGGGGTAAAAGCTTCCTCCAAGGACTGGCTCACCCACAGTTGTTCTGAATCAAGATGCAACTGTCAGCTGGCTCCTGTCCCTTAAAATTACTTCCATCTGCCTTCACCCAGCCAAGCTTCTGGCATAAACAAAACCCTTACAACCAAACATCCTCTCCCTCCACACCCCACTGTGCATTCCATTCTGGGAAGAGCAGATTCCAGGCTGACCTACAGCTCTGCAGACAAGCTTCAACACTCCTGGCCTATTTTGTTTTGGAAGGGAGTGGGAGCAGCTGTCTCCCTACAGAATCTCTCTTCCCATTGCAGGGGAACAAGTAGAGGCTGGCTGCTCCCTGTGTCCTACCACCTTCACTAAGAGACAAAAGGACATAACCCACACCAAAATTTGTAGCAAACCTACCCAGCACCTAGCAAAGTCCCTGGCTTTTTCCATGTTGGACCTGCTTCCAGCCCATCCCATCTTCCTGTCATCCCCTGGGAGAGAGGAGCTTGGCCCACAAGACCTCCCAGCACATCCCCAGGACCTGCTGTGTGTTTTGAGGCACTGAATACTCAGATTCAGAAGAAGAGAATCCATTTTGCTCCAGGATGGGAATGCTGGAGTTGACAGGTATTGGGCTGAACACAGTGATATTCAGCGTCAATGGAAAAGAGCACATCAAACTGGGGGGATTTTGTCATCTTCTCATGGACCCCACTCCTTGGTAATAAAGGAACTGAAGCACAGACCTGACTGCACACAAAAAGCCAGTTCCAGAGCCTGGAGCACAGCTCCATCCCAGCCTCATCCAGAGCTGCATCCCCTCTACCAAACAGCCCACTGCACTGTCTTTAAGCACATTAAAAAAATAAACCCTGCAGTAATCCTTCTTTTGCCTCTTTTTTTTGTGTTTTGTTACTGTATGCTCCAGTTGCTATTGGAAAGCAATTTCTGGTTCAGGCTCTAGGTCCATTTAACAATTCAACTAATAATTGTATTTTATTTCTCAGACTATTAGCATGTAATGGAGCAGCAGCAGCCTTGGCTCCTGCTGTCTGGGAAGAGAGAGAATTTGTGCCAAGGGCTAAGTGCATTGCCTTGGGTCAGCTGGTCCCTCCAAATCCTAGAGTGCATTATCTTGGGAGTGGGAATTCACCCCACTCTGCTCTCAGCAGGAACTGGAGCTTCCAGTTGCTTTTCAAAAGATAAAGCATTATCAGTATATTTCCTATTACTTCTCCCCTTCTGAACTCCTCCCAAATAACAGAAAGCTGCTTAAATGAGATGTGCACACTCACAGAGCAAGTTAATTAATGGTCTCAGCCTAAATTGGTGAAACCAGCATGCCTTGAGCAATGATTTAGCACTTCAACACTCTCTGCCAGACTTTTGCCTTCCAAGTGGTCTTTAATCCCCCATATTAACATTTAGCTCCCTGCTGAGGAGCCTCTTCCAAAACTCAGCTCTTTGGGAGCTTGTTCTCAAGACAGAAGCATCCCAGGTTCCCTCTGAGCTCAGGAGCTGGAGTGGGGCTGCAGAGCTGGGAGGGAACAGCAAAGGGAGGAACATCTGCAACATCTGCCCAGCCCCACGGCAACTGACAGGAGAGTGTGCAAGAAATGAGCTCTTCAACCCCAGTCAGACCAGCAAAGAGTCTCATTTCTGATGTACCAAAGCTCCTACAGAAGCAGGTTTCAAATTAAAATTCCTTCCTGCTCAATGAAGCCTGTTCTGATCCTGCTTCATCTTCTCTTGCAAGATGTGTTTTATGAAAGAAGAGAGCAAAGAGAGGAGGGCTGGGGTAGTAGAAAACATTTCTAGGAGCTGCACAGGTGTGTTTATCCAGCACTCTCAGGTCCTGGTTTGCAGCCATCATTGTACCCAGGTATCTGCAGCACACACTGGAGTGCACTGGTGGCTGCTCTGAAGGCCCAGCCAGGGTCAGTGACAGCCAGGGAGGGCATCACTTCTGCTGGGACAGGCTGCACAGAGCAGAGGTGACAAGGACAGAGAGGTCTGAGCTGGCACCAAGCTCAAGGAGCCTCTGCTGCAGGCTTTATAGAAGTCTTCCTCCTGCAGAGGCTGAGCCCAGGCTGCACTCCTGGGCAGCAGGGAGAGAGAAAACCCAAGGAACTGGTGGCATCCTCATCCCTGGAAATGTTCAGGAAACATTTAGGTGTGGGGCTAAGGGATGTGGTTTAGTGGTGGAGCTGGCAGTGCTGGGTTAATGGTGGCACTCAATGGTCCTGGAGGGCTTTTCCAACCTCAGTGCTTCTGGGATCAGATGCAGGGAGCAGGGGGAGGACTGGAGCACAGCAAGGCCCTGCTCAGCCCGTGAGGGGGTGAGCACCTTCCCCTCTTCCACAAGACCTGTCTGATCCCTGAAGATGCAGAAACAGATGGGGAAGAAAAAATCCAGGGTTCTCCCCACTCACCCACCCCCAGTCCATCTCCAGGAGGAGCAGAGACCACCACCCCTGCTCCCTGCCCAGCTACAGCACAACCCACCTCTGCTGGGACACAGACACAGGCAGGGGACATGGGGACAGCAAAGTCCAAGTGATGCAGCAGAGCATTTTGGCACCTCTGACCAAAGCCAGCCAGGGAAGCAGTTACATACAGAAACCTACTCCAGCACCCCCCAGTTCTTATCCAATTATGACATAATTCTTTCCTTCCCCTAAAGGATTAAAGCAACAAAGAGGGAGCACAAAGGGAGAAGTGGGAGGACTGCAGCAGCATGAGGGAGATGAGAACCCAGGGGCTCCTGCCTTTGATGTTTGGATGATCACATCATTGCAATTACTATGTCAAGGGCTCTGCAGTGTCACTGGTAAATAAATCATCCAAGGAAATTAACTGTGCAGGGAGCTTGCACCACTAGTCACAGCAGGTAAAAATGAGAACAGAGAAGTCAAAAGCATTTGAAACAGAGGAAAAATTCCAAAATGCTAGGAAAACAAAGTATATTTTCAAATTATTTCTATAACAAATATAAAATCTGTGTAGGTGCCTGTACAGGGCAGATAGAGACTTTAGATTCATCTACTGTTCTTTGGGAAATGAAGCCATTATTTAATCATATGTAGTCTTATTGCAGACAGAGAGAAGGATAAAGAACTCATTTGTCTTGTACAAGAAAGAATCTGGCACTTGATACCTGTCCTGATATCGCATTAGAAACTATGCAATACACTAATTATTCTCCTTCATCACAGAAAACACTTAAGTTCTCTCCTCCCCTTCCCTGCTGTCACAGTGAGGTGATCTGTGCCACATCACGGTAACACAGAGTTTCACACCTCACTCTGTTTCAAGGATGATCCAAAGTAAAATTCCACCCCAAGCACCTGATGATCAGTTGTTTTGGGTTCCCTGCTATGGCTAATGTTCCTTTCCCAGATGAGTAAACAGATCCACACAAAGATCACAGGTGCCAGGAGCAGCCAGAGCTGCTACCCACCCCCAGCTCCTGACAGAAAACACCCCAAACCCCAGCGAGCAAATGGAGCATTGCAAACACCACTGGCAGCACCTGAGAACAGATGGGATGGAGCAGGGGGTAAAGCCTGACTGACAGAGACATTCAGCCATTCTCTTTCCTCCCTGTATTCTCTGCTCTCATTCAGTCTCTCCAGCCTCAGCCAAGTCCAATTTCTTCTCAGCTGTTTGCCCTAAGCTCCCTCATCCTTCCCTCCATGCTCTCCCAGCCCAGAGGTGCAGCTCCAGAAATGCTTTCTAAATGCCTGTTTTGCAATTCAGAATGTCCCTAAACTGTTCCATCAGCTCAGTATTTGCCTGTAATCCCCTCTGGATGTGAAGTGTTTATACAGTATTACTTGCAAGATTTAATTCAAAGATAATAAATTCAGTTCTGTGATTTTTGGCTTCGTTTTGATTTTAGGGCAGCAAAAGAAAACCCTTGCTTGAATCAAAGCACTTAGAAATCTGACAAACTGATTTTAGCCCTGAAGAGAACTTTTTTTTTAAAATACAAACTGGTTCCACTTTTACCCACTCCCATTTTTGTTTAAACCCACCTACTGATGGTGGGAGCACAAATTCTATAATCACATGTTAAATTGCTGTATCATGTTTATTTTAATCAGAGCCCATCCCATTCCAGTTGCAAGTATTTAAAGCCCAGAGCTGGAGTGGAAGAGCAAATTAAAACGAGAAAAGCAGTGAAAGTGATGACACCCACCAACATGAGCAAGCACAGCACAGTCACTGCTCTGCAGCCTACCCAGGGCAGGGGGTGCAAAGGACAAGAGGGAATGGCTTCAGACTTACAGAGGGCAGGGTTGGATGGGATATTGGGAAAAAATGCTTTATTGGAAGGCTGGTGAGGCCCTGGCACAGGCTGCCCAGAGAAGCTGTGGCTGCCCCATCCCTGGAAGTGTCCAAGGCCAGGTGGGATAGGCTTGGAGCAGCCTGGGATAGTGGAAGGTGTCCCCTGCCCATTGGAACCAGATAATCTTTAATGTCCCTTTCAACCCAGACCATCCTATAACCACAAACCCACTATTTACTGGCTGAGGTTGTTCACAACACAGAATAGAAACAGTTCCCTTTCATTTGAATTTGCTCATTGAGCTTCTGATCATTCAAGCCACGTTTTGCTGTCTCCAGCAGCATCAGTAAAAGTGCTCCAAGTGTGAAAGCAGTTTTTAGTTACTGCCAGGTTGAAGCACCTATCGCCTCAGCCCCAACCTTCTCCACTCCCCTGCTACCCTTTCACATGAAACCCAACACTTAAATGACACCTAAAGAGTCTGAAACTGCCCCTCAGCAAGATCTACCAGCTAACACCACACCTTCCCTGCAAGAAATGTTTAAAACTGCTGCACTTCCAAGCACCTCTAATTTCTCAGACTGATGCACCACCAGAGTTGTGAGTCCTCCCACTCACACGACCCCGTGTAACAGAATGCTCCTAAAAAGTAATTTATCCTCAGAACAGAGTCAGGAAAACCTTGCCTGGCAGAAGCCTTATTGCTGTCAAACTCAACACAAGTTACGTTTTCACAGCTATAAGAAAACATGATTTCATCTTAGTGATAGATCACAGATTGCTTTACAAACCTCACCGACCAAACTACAACGAAATAATGATCCATTTAAGTCTGGAAGAGTAAAATGTACCTGACACAGGCAGAGGGAGGGTGTTTCAGATCACTGCTGTCCCACTGGAAGCAGCGGGTGGGAAGCTGCTTGTGGATTTCTCCAGTCCTTAGCCCAAGATGTGACACAAACCCAGTCCCTCACAAGCTTTGCAGGGCGACCACACTTCAATGAAACTGTGTCACACCAACTGCAGAGCAGCTCAGCTGGAGGACCAGCACAGCACACAAAGCACCCAGCTGGAAAACACATTAAAAGCTCCAAAACCCTGTAAGTGGCCTTGATCAGTTTTCCCCCATGGGACTACTTCTGCAGCAAAATGTGGATTCATTATTTATAGCAGAAAAGAAGGTGGCTGACTGCAGCTGAGGATGCCACTTTGGATTTAGTAGATGTCCTGATATGGCACATTATGTAAACAACACCTACACACATGAGGCTCCTCTTGCCACAGTAAGAAGTTTTGCCTGTTTTTCATGGGGAACAAAAACTTCTTTTAATTTCAATGGAATCAGGGTCTGGATTCTGAACTGTCTATAAGTTTGATGGGTGACATCCAGCTCTGGTTCCCTCCATCTGAAGTTCTCCAAGCTCTGTGGCCCACACTCCCGTCTGGCCACTTTCCAGTCAGTGAACACAACTTGATTTTCAACCATTAATTCTTCACAATGGATGGCCAACATCCTCAGATTTGCATTCCAACACCATTTACAGTCAAGGGACAGGAATTCAGGGCATACCCTGTGACAACGGATGGTTTGATGGAGCACTGCATTGAATAGTTTAGGAAACTGAGCACCTCAACCTCTCTAAGACTTTAAATGAAAGTTCAAGCTGTTTATTTTCCATTGGTGGGCACCAGGCCATGGTGCTTCACCTTGGCTGCTGGACTTTTTAATTTTATTACAAAAAAGGAAAAAAAGAAAAAAGAAAAAAATAGTTACCTTGAAAAAATTCTCACTCTTTTTGAGAATTATAATTGTGCTAATAATTTATTGCTTTATAATTCAGTTGTATAACTCAAGTGTAGTTTTTTTATGGATTAAATTATGTTGAATTTGTTGCCTTTTCCTCTTTTCCAGCCAATTATTTCAATTATTAATTTTTTAAGATTAAAATTCAATTTCTCATTGCTTTGGAACTATATTTTGCCTTTTAGTCTGGTGAGATGTTTTCGAGTGAACTATATTCTCTTCTTTACATAGAACTGGGACTAACAGAACCTTCAAACTTTAACATACAATTTGAAAAGAAGATAATAACAATAACATTAACATGACAGCAATAACTTACAAAACTTTCTCAGTGCAAAGAATACTCTGCTGAGTAATCTTTAACTAGTGCAAACTTTATAAAAGCTCAGTCTCTGCTTTGAAAATATTCTAGTGTCTATGCTGCTGCCTATCGTGATATTTTTAACACCTTCTTTGCTGGGTGACCAAAAGCAACTCCCTCTTCCCCAGGGATGCCTGACCCGATGTTGCTACACTTCTAACAACACAGCTCAAAGTCTTTGCAAAGCTTGTAAAGTAAAGGCACAGGAAAAAGAGAGAACATGAAAGCAGAAATTGAAATGTAGCTTTAACTCATTAACTGTATGCCACAATGAGGATAACAAAGGGAACTACAGCACAATGCTCCTGTGAGAACAGTCTTTGGGAAGGGGATGCTCTGAGCTCAATTCCCATTTTCTGTCCTGAGTGGCTTCACAGAAATCAAACCAGGTGCTCTGCACAGCCACAGCGAGATATCTGCAGTGAGGCTCAATTCTTCCTCCCAAATGTTTTAAATGTTTGCCCCAGTGAGAAATATGGCATATGAATTCTACAAAGTGTTTATTCTATTCCTCTGCCAGAGGAAGAGAACCAAGAGAAGAGCTTGCTCCCTGTATTGCTTTTATGCATCACTGTCAGCAATTGCATGGTGAGACAAAGTCCTTTCAAAAAAGAAAAAATCCAAATGACTATTTTGGGAAATTCTCATCCATCACACAGCATTAGAGATACTCAAGGGACTCCGGCTTTATGTGATTTAGCATGGAGATTTACACCCCACCCCACCTCCTTATTTTACAGTCTTTGGTGGCATTATGCTTTGAGGTTCAGTAGCTCCAAGTGGGGCTTCTATTTAAAACCATCTTTACTGCAGGAAATTTTGTTACGTGACCTTTTTTAAAAATACATTTTTGGGAAAAGAGTATCAGATGACTTGCTGACTTCTGTGACATGCAGATGCAATGAACAAAAAGCACAAATCCTGCTGGTTTGACTCAGAAAAAGGCACCTTCTAAAGTTTAGAAATAGAGAATATCAAATTGTAGAGAGGAAAGAATAGTTTAAACAGAAATATTAAAAATCCAAATCTACTGACAAAAGAGCAGGGGGAAAAGACAGGCTTGACACGTGGTAGCAAAAAGTGGAAAATTCTTCCTTTTAGCTTACGTGGGTAACATTAAAACACACACATAATCACTCAGATTTTCCCCTGGGAAGCCCAAATTTATGCCTGGCCTGTGCAAGAGGACAACACAGCTGTGACAGAGAACAGACCTGTAATTATGTCTCTGTTGTGCCACCAACAAGCCCAGCATTTACAAACACACATCCCCAGGGACGTGCATCCCTCGAAGACACAGCTGAAAGCTCATACATCTCCTGCCTGCAGCCTCACCTCCTCATGCATTTCATTCTGGGTTTGATTATTAGATGCCCACAAGCACCTATTAAACAGAGAGAAGAAACAACCCTGGCAGAGGAGATCCCAGCCCTGCTGTCAGACAGGGCCAATAACCCAGAACAAAGACAGCAGCAGTGCTCACTCTCCGTGCTCCTGCCAAGGCACACACGGATCCAGGAACAAGGATCCTGCAGGAAATGACACCTGCTCACCTTGGTGACAGCGTCACCTTAGTGGCACTTGTTCCCCACTGTTTTCTCTACAGGAGCAAAGTATGGAGCTGTTGTTGTGGTAGGGAGTCCAATATCTACAGCAGTGTCTTGTAAACAAGGGATGTTTAAGGGCCAGCCCATCCAAACCAATCCTCCAAAGGTCTCTCTGGGGGGGGGAAACAAAAGCCCATCCCTTTGCAAATCAGGGGCAGGAAACTGCCACAAGGTGCAGCAGCAAGTGAATGTCACCAAGTGTCCAAAGCAGGGAGGATTCCCCTTGTTCCCAGGAGTTTGTGTGGGAGCAGGAGAGGCCAACACCTGATGCCTGGCAAGTTGCTCGTCCTCCTGGGCCAGGCACTCACCCCCAGGAAAAATGTCCTGAAATGTTAAATACTCAGGGCAGAGAGCCATAGACACCAGAAGACACCGTAAAACCAAGAAGTTTATTTTCTACAGCACCATCATATTCCTCACTTCCTGCCACAGTTACCTACCCACCTGTGCAGGCAAAGGAACCCCATTACCAACAAATCAGAGCAGTAATGAGCTTTCTGTCCCAAAAAGCACAACTAGCCATTCAACAAAACACTCAGCTGCAACGTTTCTCTGCTGCTTATATTCCTTACCCTACCCTAAATGAAGGAAAAAGCTGTGAAATGCTTTTTTGGACATGCCCTGAAATATGTACAGACACTGTTTTTGGGCCATGGAGATGAGAGCATAAGGCTGACCTGCTCTTGACATCCACTGACATGGGCAGAACATGTGCCACAAACATCCTCAAAAAACAAAACCCTTGTGGGAAAATCAGTGCTTGCTGCTCTTGCCTGCCAGCAGAGTATTATCTTACCCATGTTGGTTCTTTGCATGGCTATAAACTTTCACATCCTGTAAATACACAGCTAGACATGAAAATATCAATATCATTTTGTGTAGCTTCTCACTCTTCCCTTTACAGCCAGTGCCAGCACCACGGTAATTCAAACGCTGTGACTTGGGATTCCTTTCTGGCAAGTGCCCACACTAATTTTAAATAAGGCAGGCTTGGCCTGAAACCAGCCTACAGAAGGTGGGTTTTCCTTTGTCTCAGCAATGTAGGAAGCAAAACAGCTACAAAAAGAGCCAGAGACCACATCGTGATGAGGATGAAGAGGCTGCAGGGGGGGAGGAGAGAAAGATTAATCTGAAAATACCTTGTGACAGTTTCCAAAACAGAGAGCCTAAAACGAGGAGGGGAAAGACGGCTGGAGAGCAGAGACTGTATGCAGCAAGTGAAATAAATGGGAAGATTTCCAGTGAGTGGATCTCTGCAGAACAGCAGAGCCATTAAGGAAGCTGTATCCCCACAGCTGCACTCGCCATGCCCGGCAGCACCAGGATAATGTGCTCGTAACTCAGAGAAGCATCAGCAAACAGCAGTTTTCCTGCTCCCTGTGTAATTTAGCAAAAGCACAGACACTGCTCTGTCATATCTCTCCTCCCTCAAAGCGGCAGCATTACCTTTTCTGGGGTTATTTTGGTGCTGGTTTGGATTTTCTTTAAGAGAGATCTCTGGATTAAGCAACCTTTTTATTTAAATAGCAGCCCAGGTTCATTGGTTCAGAGGAGCCCTGAAAGGCAGACAGCTCCAAACAGTGTCAGGTTTCAGCAACAGCTTGAATGAGAACACCTTGGCACACATCCCTGCACAACAGCATCGATGTGCCTGGAAAGCCTGGAGAATTTACACTCCATTTAACACTACGGGGAATTTAGTGGTCAGTTTTTAGAAATACAAGGACATCAGCAGACAACAGCCTCCCTACACACACGGCTGTACCACCAACACAACCACCTGCAAAAGTAGCCAGATTTGTGGGAATTCCTGGAGAGCAGCTGTGCAGTTATTCCTGCTCACAGATGTGCTCCTGCACACCCGTGTGTGCTGTGCACCTTCACCTCGGACACACCAACTGCAGGTCTTTGCTTGCTGAGAGAATTTGCTTTTAAAGTGAGGCAGTGAAAGATATTGTTAGAAAGTTCAGGCTTAATCTTGGCTCAGGGCCTGCATTTACATCCCCTTTTGGAAGGAGAGGACTGAGATCAGTAGGTCTGCAACTACAAAGCAGCACTGGACAAGTATCTGCCTGTCAGCTCCCCACAGCCACGGGGATTCCTCCTCCTCCTCCAACTCCTCTGCTATTTGCATTCATTGCATGCAGCTCCAATTCACCCAAACCTCCTGCTTTACCACACTCTGATCTGGGAGCTGCACCCACCCTATGGCCACCCTTCTCCCCAGGGCCAGGTGAGAGCTGCCAGCACCTCAGCAGTGCTGGGATCCCCCAGGAAAAGCAAGCCAAGGTTTGCCTGCCAGCTGAGAGCACCTACAGCCATGGGGGGAGGCCATGTGCCCAACCTCCTGGCAGCACCTCTCTCCTGCAGGATTTGTCACCTTCCCTCCCATTCTTAGCAAGCAGGAGAGCTGCAGGAAGAAGGAGCTCAGGTACAGCACTGCCTGACAGTGCCCATGTGAGCAGTCCAGGTTTTCATGCAGAGACTGTCAGAACAAGGGGCAGAAATCGTTCACGCTGCAGAGCTGTGCACGCATCTAATACACAGCAAGCTTTATGTCAGCAATTTTTCTTCTTTAAGTCAATCTTTAAGATCCACCTGATGGGTTCCACCTTCCTGCCCAGCTCTTGTTTTAAACCAGACCCTCCCTGCTCACAAAATGCTTAAACCCAAATAACCTGCACAGCAAAAACAAGGAGGTTCCCAAGGCTATTTTCTAGAAGTGGAGCCTCAAACCCTTTCACAGACAGGCAGCTGCTTTCTGGGCAGACATCTCCAACCAGCACCTCCCTACTCACACAGAAGAGCTCCCCTTACCTCCTCTGCATGCACCATTTTCATCCTACTTGTGTGCACAGACAGCAACCAAACTGGAAGATAAGAATACCCTGGCAGGGATATTGCCTGCTTTAGCTATTCAATAGCTCTGTGAACCAACTAGGGCTTTGTTTGCTAAGCAATGACAGAGTATTCAAATTATGCTGATTAAAACCATTCAGTCAAGACATCATGCCTTTAGAAATACTGTTTGGTTTATGTTACAGCTATTTTTTTTTCCCCCTCCCTGAATTCAGCAACTCAGATTGTTCCTCCAGCCAGCCAAACACATAGATGATTAAATTCTTGCACCTCCAAAGCATAAAGGCACGACAATATTTGGTGTTTTCCAGAGCAAGGTCTGAATAAATTGGAGTTTTACCAGGACTCAAAGCCACTTGGATACTTCTGGACACGAGCCAGTTTCTAACCAAGTTGAGAAAAAACTTCTTGGGAACAACCATCCCAGCACACACAGAACTTTTGGAAAACAACTCATGAAGGAGCTGGTGCTGCCAGAAGATGAGTATTAAACTACCCCATTTATTCAGATAATTTCTACAGTCTCCACTTGAGACTTTAAAATTCCTATGAAGTTTTCATCACCTTCACAGTGGCAAAGCTGAAAGGGCATTTAACACAAGAATTTCGTGGTAGTGAATAGCAGCAGCACAGAGGCACTAAATCACAAACTTGTTAACCCTCCCAGGCAATTGTGCCGAGTTAAAGGCACTTGTTGCCTCTCATCCAAATAACCCCTGTGGTTTTACTGTCTGGGAAGAGGAGAACCTTGCTTTGGGACAGCAATTCCTTGGGAAGCAGGGTCTCTGACTGGTTCTGTCCCACAGGTAAAGCCACCCACATCCATTCTGAGCAAGGCAACACGAGAGATCTTTGCTATTCCAAACCTGCCCTCCAGCCACTCCACACTTGTTCCCGGCAAGGTGTTGGATTATATGGATAAAATACACTATAAATCCAGTGGTGATAATGTGCTGAGGGGACACATTTATCCACAGTCCTGAAGCCAGAGACAGGAGAGCAGCCCCTGAAGCAGAGACAGCCCTCACTGAGGGAAATCCCCATTTGTGTCACTCCAGACCAACAGAAGGGTCTGTCAAGGCTTTTTCTTGGGCAGCAATGTCAGTTCAGTCCCAAACTAAGCAATTATCCACTGCTTTATAACAGCTTTCCATTTTCTGTCACCCAACTGGTTGTTAAAAAGGGATGTGCAGCAATCCAGGATACAAGTCAGATAAAATATTTGTGGAGTAACTGGCCTGGGACCTGTACAACCATGACAGGCACATCCTGCCTGCACCAGAACCTCTGACCAGCTTAGAGGGGAATCCTGGAGACAGGAGGCAGAAAAGCCAAACAGGGCAAAGAGCTTCTGGAAAAGTTTTGACAACTGCAGTTGAGAACCATCACACTCTTGTTTCACCTTTAACAAGTTTCTCTGAGTCAGCTCCCTCCCTTCAGCCTAGAGCAATCCTTACAGCTTTTTTTTTTTCCCTTAAACACAGCATTCCCTACAGGCTGGGAGCTAATTTATGGCAATTCATTAGGCTGTTCTAACTCAGGCAACAACAATTCATGCTGTAACTAACTTTCTCAAATGAATTCTTCTCAAAAACACTACCCCACCCTGGCAAAAAGTTAATTAAGGATCCTTTTACCTGCTCTCTGAAGATCACAGGGCTGATGCTGTCAGACAGGTTTGCTTTCTGTTATTACCAATTTCAGCAGGAATTCACCTCTCCTAATCCCATTCTGAGTATCAGCTACTCACACAGACATTAAAACGAAATAAAGAGGATTATTGTAACCACCCAGGTAGCAGCATTAGTTGGGATAGAGCTTGCACAGAGGACAAGACACAGCTGAATGTGTCAGGATGAGCTGTTCTCCCTAAAATCTGGAGGATGTGCTGTTCCTCGGAAGCCCCCCTGGCCTTCCAAATATTTGCTTGAGGTTTCCTTGAAACGCAGAATTTCCCAGTGGAATGGTGAGCATGCAGAGCACATTCCTCTGCTAAGTGTCTTCTTCAAAATTTGGGTAAATACCAGCACATTCCTGCCCAGCTCACACAAACAGTTGGGATTCTAATGGCAGGAGCAGAGTCTGAAAGGACAGCTATGGTCTTGCTGCTGGTTTTCACCAAAAACAAGGACACAACTGATTTTGTGCTCTGCTAATCAATGCAATTAAACACCCTGAGTGGACACATTTATCCTAGTAAATGGTGGCTCTAAACTGCATTATTTAGACAAAAGGGGAGTTGTAACCATGCCAGAAGGTTCCTACGGGTAAAAAAAGTATCCTGCATGAAAAACAGCCATGGTTTGTGGTAATGAAGCCATTGCTAATGTTATATTAGTGTCACATTAGTCCTGAGAATTTACTGGACAGTGGTAAATTTGAATTTAATTAATTTTTTTTTCCTGTCTTTCCCCATTCTCCCTTTGGACATGGGTGTCACAGCTGCAGAGAAATTGCTGGCTTGAAATAATTGCCCAGTGAAAAGGCAAACAAACAAAAAACTTTCAAATCCTTTTGTCCTTGAGAAGGGCACAGAGCACTATGAACAAATCCCTCGGAATCCTTTCCTCCCACCAGGGTAAGGTGCTGTGCCTTACCCAACATCTTGCTCAGGCACAAAAAAATCCCAGTTTCAAGCAAAAGAAAGTCAGCATAGCCCAGAAGATAAGTGACACAGTTACACAGGGACACTTACACACACAGATAGATTTCTTACAGCCCAAGACCATCATTAGGAGAGAGATGCTCATGTTGAGGAACTGCATTAAAACTACCAAAAAATCCACCCCCTTGGATGCTGTCAGTATGTCTGGGCCAAGATGAAACTGCTCCAAAGCCTCTGCTCTGCCTTGAACACTCTCTGCTCGTTTTTCAAGCCAACATCCTGGGGCCTGGCAGGGATTTTTATCTACAAATTCCCTTTACACACTATCCCCAAAGCTGGCTCCTACCTGCTTGCTCAGCTCCCTGTGCTGTCACTCCTCCTCACACTGTACCAAGGAGCCCTCCTGCCTGCAGGTTTGCCCCCTCCAACATTTGTCATGGGTTTTTTGCACTGCCCTGTGCAAACCCTCTCTTTCTTTGATGTTCATTTGCAGCCCCAGCCTGTGCTGTAAAGAGCCCCTCGACTCAGAATTGCAGCTCTTAAACTCATTTACTCTGAGCTACTACACAAGCTACAAGAACCTGCTCACAGAAGAGGCCACTGAACCAAGGAAGCATTTCAGGCAGATCTTTCCAACTCCTCAAAACACAGGGAAAACAGATTTTGCTTTGTGTTTAATTGTCCATGATTTTTCTCCCTATGCACAAATATCTTCCATATTCCATGCAGAATTCAGCTCTGAATTTAAAGTCACAAGCCTTGGGGACCACCTTTTACATTCCACAATCAGAGGTAAGGCTTGCAAGCTTGCAGAATTTCTCAGGATGATAAAAACAGAGTTAAGATGAGCTAATTTCCAGAAGGGTTTTCCTTCTTTTTCTGGGAAGTAAGTGATGCTAAAGCAACATGATAACCAACATCAGGACTGACCCTGAGACCTCCAGAACCCACAAAACCTGCAAAGAGCCAGTGCTATCAGGGACTGAAGGGGACATGAAAGAAAAGTCTTATCAGCCTGAGGTGATGGGCATTGCTGCTGAAAGCAAATCTTCCACCTGTTTTAGCCCCAGAGGAAGAAAGCAGACTACACCTTGTGCAGGTGTTATCATTCATCTACTACAAACTTCCTCATCAGACAGCACCTCCTCCTCCTCCTCCCAAACCTTTCATTCTTCTCCAAAAGCTGCTTTGGGCCGAGCAGTACCTAGAGTGTTATCAGACATCTTTTTCTCTCCAACAGGAATTTCCACTCCTGGCTGCTCTGGGAGGTGCAGAACCCCCTCCTCAGTCCTGGGAGAGGCTCTGTGGTTTGATGGCTCCAGGGCAAAGGGTTGGGAAGTGCTGGGTGGAACAGCTGGAGGGGATGTCAGGCAGAGATCCCCCTCCTCTCCATCCAGTGCTCACTCACACTCCTGCAGCACATCCCTGATACCTCCTGAGGCTCAGCACTACCCTCACATGGCACCCAGAGTGGTGCTTTTACTCAGACAAGTTTTGCAGAGGATGGTGAGAGGCACAAGTGATAAATTGCCAGGGAAATCTGTTTTAGCTACAGTATGATCCTGGCACCCTGGTGAAGCAGCACTGAGAGCCCTTTAGTACCAAATACAGCACGAGCACACATGGTTATAAAACACACCCTGTGCCCTGCTGTCCTGTGGGATGCTCAGAGGAAACAAATACCCCATTTCCCCCTCATTCTCTCCAGTTAATTGTGTAAAACAATCTGCTTGGGTGCTTCTTTCAGCAGGGTGAACAGGCTGCTGCAGGAACATCCCAGCAGCAGCACCTCCAGCAGGTGCTGTGTCACATCCACCAGTGTGTTCTAGATGGGAGTGCTGGAGTTCATACCTTTGGCTCCATCTCCTCCTCCTGATTTCAAGACTAGTCCTGTGAGAAAGCAACCAGGTTCAATATTTTTGCAAGTAGCTTATTGGCCATTTCCTCTTGACTTTTGGTAATTCTGCACAGCCCCACTTTGCAGCCTGAGGACACAAACCCGTGTGGGTAAAGGGAAGCTCATATCTAAAATCTGGGGGTGTGAGGGCCAGACTCCACTGCTAGGTCAGAATGTAATCTCTGACCTTCCTCCTACCTCCCTGCTGTCCACTGAAGGCATTTACCTGCTCCACCACTGAGTAAAGTATGCCCACTGTTGTTTAAGATCAGCTGTTACAACACACCTGGCTAGGCCAACACACCTCAGTATTCATCAGGGACTCCAAGATTTAAAAGGCTGGACTGCAACTCTAGGAATTACTGACACATTAGAAAAAAAAACCAACACCACAAAAACAACAACAACAACCCAGCCAAAAAAACAAAAACAAAAAAACCCCACAAAACCCCAAACAAACAAAAAACCCCCAAACAAACAACAAAAAACCACCACCACAAAAAAACAAACAAAAAAAACCCCAACACCCACCAAGAAGATTAAATGCAACTTCTGGCACCTCAAAGCACGGGTTTGAGCTTGCAACCTTCATAAGGCACATCTCTAAAAGACTCATCCTGTATGAGTTGTGTTGGTAAACTCTGAGGAGACAAGTCCCAGGCTGCAGCCTCCCAGCCTGGGCAGCCACATCTCCCCCTGCAGCTTCCACAGCTGAGAGAACAGAACACACCTCCCGAGTTTATCCTTATATTTTTGCACCAGTAAGGGTAAGGAACAATACATCTTTCTTTGCTGATACAAAGAGCCATAAAAGCAAACACCTCTCTTCTCCCCAAGCCTGCAGCAGGACTGCACCCACTCAGCATAACAATGGCCAAATACAAATCTCAGGTTACCTTTCACTCACCTGGGTGAGAGTTTCTAAGGGTGCAGTGCCAAGCACTTAATTCCCTGGAGCATTTTCACCCTCCCTGCTCCCCACTGAACCCCGTTTGCTTTGGTCCCTCCTCTGCCTGCTCTCCCCAGCTCAGCCCCACCCATGATTCTCAATCACTCCATTGGGTTTTGTTGGGTTTTTTTGTTGTCTTTTTTTTTTTTTCCCCTTTCTTTCCACCACATTTTATTTTAGGAGGACAGGACTACAGAGCACCACCAGCGTGCAAAAACAAAACCAAACAAGTCCAACTCTGCAGAGGAAGTGCCAGACACACAGTCTGGCACACAGCACAGCCTGCCACTCTGTGCTCCAACAGCAGAGCTGGAGACAACAACTGTTAAAGCAAACTGGGACTCTGATTCCTGGTGCCACTGAAATCCCACGCAGCTATGCTGGGGATGAGAGCAAAGATGACACACTCAAATGGATCTGAATAAACATTTGTATCTCAGCTGCTGCAAAGCCCAGGCTCCATTCAAGTACCATGGAGGAGTTGGGAGCAGGGAAAGGGATTTCTCAGACAGAGAGAAGAGGTGTAGCTTGCCCCAACAGGCATGTGATGCTCTGACAGGGTGTAACTACTGAAAGACAAGATGTTAATGCACTGCTAACAGAATTTTCTGTCATTAAGCATCAAAGCTACTCATACTGGGTTAAAAAAAAAAAAAAGAGGCTCAGGCTGAGAATGAGGAGGTTAAAATTAGTCTAAACACCAGCTCCTCTGTGTTTAAAATGGAAAGAACCAAGTCAGCAGCCAAGTTAACTCCAGACAGCAAGAAACCTTCAAAGTACTCCAAAACAGGGTTAAAGATGGATTTATACACAGAGAGCAAAGACCCTTCTCCTCCCTTCCAAACCCACCACCCACCCACATGGCTTTGACCTACATCCTCCCTTTACCAGGGGTGGACAACCAAGAAATCTCCATCCCTAAAGACCACCCACAATGCATCCAAAACCAATCCAGTACCATCCTGCATGTGGTACTGACGCTGTGGTCACTAAACTTTTGAAGATGAGCAAAAATCCTTTAAAACTTTTAAAGGATTGCATGGGGGAAGCAAGGAACCCCTAACCCTAGAAGCAATATCTTGTATCATCCCAGTAACCCCCAGTCTGAACATACCCCTCCTCTCTTCACCACTGTCAGGCTGACTCAATGAAGCCCCTGGTTTTCTTTCCTTC
The DNA here is from genome assembly GCA_024734555.1 of Trochalopteron elliotii. Classification (NCBI taxonomy): domain Eukaryota; kingdom Metazoa; phylum Chordata; class Aves; order Passeriformes; family Leiothrichidae; genus Trochalopteron; species Trochalopteron elliotii. Next base: position 563,620 of record JANPWX010000333.1, read on the forward strand.
CCCCAGTGATAATCAGTTCATCTAAGGGACAAACTGAACAAGCCTTGACACTGGTGTGTTTATCAGGCTCCTGCCACTACCTACAGAAACAGCTGGCCATGTTTCCTGGTGTCTCCTGAGCGCCCCACACTAACACAACATAATTACATTTCAACCTCACTTCACCTTCTGTTTCATGGAAACCCATCATTAGATGACTCCTCTCTCATTTCCAGCAGATACTCACAGCCAACCCTCACAGTGATTTTCTTGTAAGTGCAATGAAGGCAAAAAAACATGGAAAGGGAGCTCTGCTGCTGCCAAGAGAGGCAGACTCACATGGTCAGCACTAGGAAATACTGACAGATAAGCACATAGCTCCGTGCCAGATAATGCATCAGCCTCAAGGCTGCCAAGGAGACACCTCCTGGAGCTTCCCACTTCTGCCTCCCATGTAAGCAAAATCAGGTGGGGCTGGAGAAGGGTTGAGGAAAGGTTACTGCTCCAAACTTTCTCTTCCACAACACAGTACAGACCATTAAATCAGAAAAAGATGCAACTGCTTTTCAAGATGTTTGAGACAACAGGAGAGTTAGATGAAATTTTGTTGCCTTGATTTAAATTTTTTTTTTTGGAAGAGAGAAGGATGAACCAAGTCCAGGCATTCAAAATCTACATTAGCTACACAATACATACACATCTCTCCAACCCACTCCCAAGGATGCTTACAATCAATGCCAGTTGTGTTTTAGCTGCTCAAATGTTGGATCCCATGAGCTGTCTGCTAAGCCTTTCTGACAGTGGAGGAGAAACAAGCAATTTGAAACACTCAGTCTATTTCACCATAAAATTGACAAATATGGTCCCCATTAGGAGGATTCCTACTGCAGCACATCCCTGAGCAGTTACCACGCTTCTCATTTCTGCTCCATGTGCAGCTATCCTGTGTGGTGCAGTCATGTCACTGAGAGAGTTTATTAAGATTTTGGTCGTTTAAAATTTGCTTTTAGCCAGGCCCTGTTGTCAGGTAGCATTCCTGCAAACAAAGACACTTCCTTGGTGTTATGCACAAGAGGGAACTCAGTGTAGGGAGTTAAATGTGCTTAAGCAATGTGCTTAATTGCTGGATCTGCAATCCAAAGGGGTTTGCAGTTTGTTTTCTAAACGAGGAACAGAAATCTAAACTAAGGCAGAGAAGGGATAAAGTGTGAGAAGAAAGCAAGAAGCACTCTCCACGCACTAGAGACAGCCTGGAGATCCTCCTAAGCTCCAGACACACATTTTTCCATCATTATCACCTTCAGAAACAAACACCATGATACAGCATGTCAGTGTTTAATCTTAAACATGCACAACCCTACCTTTTTCCCCCCCCCCACTTTTGAGATTTAAGACATTTTACCTTTATAAGAGCTGCTTTCTTTCCTGGTTGGACTCAGCCCCTTGCACAACAGCTACCAGATGTGTACATCTGCTTTCCATAACATCCAAGCAGGGCTGTAAAGTGGGATGCAGGACCCGTGTTCCCATAACCTACACATTTAGCACTGCAATGCCTCTAGAGGAGTTCTGTCACATAAAATCCATCAGTGTGTTGTGATCTCAGCCCAGGGCTGCATTTCAGATGGCAGCCTCCTTCTCTGCCATGCCCAGTCCACAACAATGACTCTGCCCAGCTCCCCTCCTCACCTATCCATCCTTCTCCACCTTTCCAACCTGAGTTTTCTTCCTGTTCTAAAACATCCTCCTACTGTATCACCCCCTACCCCTTCCTTACGTTAAACCCAGCACAGAGTGCAATGAGCATGACCATGCAAAATTATTCCACAGGTTCTGACTACCAAGCAACAGCCTCTGCTGTGTTCTCAGGGCCAGGGCAGGCTGGCTGCAGTGAAAACACTCCCCAGAAATACCTACTGATTATTTTTATTGCTTTCAGGCTTCTTTCTAAACTAGACAAAGTGGTCTCTGTCCCCAGATACTTCTAATGTCTCTCCAAGTTCTTCTAGGACTTGCTGGGAAAGAAGGGGAAGGGTGTCCAACTTCTGCTGATCTGTTTAACATACTGTTTAAAAATACAGAGTATTCCAGGTGTCTGTTTCCTAATCTTATCCTTCACTTCAAAGAGGGGAAAAATCAGCCAGATCATTTATTCATAAAGCTGGAACATCTGGCAACTGGTATTTCAGTAAAGCTGCAATTTCATATCTCTAAAAGCACATAAATATAGTATTCCAGTGAGGTACTTCTTCAAAACTCCAGGCCAAGTTCTGGTCTTAACATTCCCATTCACTTCAGGAGCGTCAAGATTTTGTTAATTTTGCATCTTTTGTCACTTGATTTTCCATAAGAATTTTCAGGACTGAAAGCCTTGAAAGCAGTCTCTTTCTTGGGAAGTTCTTTGCAGAGAGAATGTTCTGTGAGATTTTTTATTTTGACACCACACAGCAATAATAACCAAGACCATGCAGAAAAATGTGTCTGTGTAGGTGCTTTGTTTCTGCCTTCGAGTACACAGGGTTTGTTTTCAATGCAACACAAGGTAAATGGATTTGTTTCTAAACCATCTCTCCCCTACACTGGGGTCTGAAAAAAAATAAAGGATTAATTGTATGAAAGAGATTTATATACAGGGAGATTAACCAGCCTATGGAACTCCCTTTCAAAGGAACTAAAGATAGCTCAGACATTAGCATGAGAAAAACTGTAGGGCTACATTTCTTACATATATTAAAGGGGTTTTTACATGCCCATCTCCCACTCTGAAGGCACAACCACACAGCAGAGCCTGACCAGGCTCTAACCACTGGAACTGATCACTACTGATCAATAACTGCTGATCAATAATTGATCACCTGTGTTCTCCCAGGCCAACAAGCAGCAGCTGAAACGATTCTTTTGGCTCAATAACTCGACCACACAACCTCAACACATTCCTAAAGGGTCTGAAAAAGTTCAGCTTCCAACCTGAGGGGTGCAGCAGTCAGTGATCAATCTTGTGCTGGCAGAGGAGTGAAGGGCCTGGGTGGTTTGGGCCTTCACACATTTGAGTTCTGGGGCATCTTGGCAAACACTCTTGGACAACAGTTTTTATAGTAGCTTGTTAAACTGACAGATAACCCCAGCAGAACTGTATTTTCTTCTACCCCTTCAGCATCCCCCTCCTGCACTGAAGTTTTGACAACTGCAGAAAATCTGAAGCTCTTGTCAGCTCTGTGCACAGCTGACCTACTGAGAGTTTAGGCTCTAAACAAAGAGGCCATCACATTAAAGTATTTCCTTTCCTGACACTGCCCTGTAAACAGTCTACACAGAAAACAAAGGACGAAAATTACAGTTTGCATGTATTCAATGTGCACTCTGTGTTTTTCAAAAATTACTAGAATTCTGAAGGAATTATGGCTTAAAGGTTTGTTGTGCTGCTTTAAATAGCAAAAGAAAACAAAAATCCCTCCTTTCTCTAACCCATATCATTTAAGCACAGAACTGTTAACCATTGCTGAAAGCACTGATGCATTATGACTTGGGGCAAGAGGAAGGCTTAATGCTTTGAAATGGCTGCAACCAAACAATAGCAGCTTTGCCCCGTGGGTTTTCACCATTACATTGGAGGCAAATTGCTCAGCCCGATCAAAAAATAAGATATGTACGCTCCAAACTGACCAAGGAATTGTTCCTACAACTAAACATTGTCACACATTGTCACTTACTGGTGACTTACACAAGATAAGGATGTAAAGATGTCCAACGACCTATTTCCTGCCCTCACCTCTTGACTGAGTCATCCTCAGCAAACAGGTTTAAGTATTGACCAATCTTGCAGCATATGGCTGTGCTGCTTTATCTGAAGCCTGATTACAAATGTCAAGGTGCCAAGCCCAAGCCTCCCATCAGTCCTTCCTGTGATGATCTGGCGGTCTAAAAACCTTGATCTTTCTTTATCTCCCTTGCAGTGGTGTGTGCTCTGCAGCTGTCCTCGGCTGTTCAAAAACCCTTAAATCAAAATACAGCTGCTTTATGAAAACTGTTGTCTGCAGGCAACTCTTCACAGTCACTCTGCAATCAATTTCCATGTTAAGCACAAAAGCTGTTTCACTGTGGTGGTCCAGTTTGAAATAAACACAACATGAGTCAAAACACAGTATTAGCCCCTTAGAGAGTTTGCTATTTTTTTTCTTTATGTTTTGGTATATAATCCAAGAGGAAAAGTCTGAAATGTGATTTAACCACGTGGTTCTCACAGCAAAGGAGCTCAAGAAGAGCTGTAACTTTTATTGTCATTCAACCAAAACACACAATGTCTTTCCTTCTCCATGACACCCTTGAAAGGGGTGACCAAAGCTGGCTCCTGTCCTGGTGTGTCACTTCTTTGGGCTGGCTGTGCCACCCAGCTGAGACCTCAGACAGACAGACCCTGGTGCTGCTCCTGAGCTGGACCTGTCACCTAAAACCAGCACAGACTGGAAAGGGCACTGGGCAACACCAGCACTGTCCAGGAACCAAGTGAGCAGGAAGGATCTCAGCTCCTCTCACCCATGGAACTGGACTGGCTCCAGCCACTAACTGAAAGATATTCCCAATAGAATGAAAATCTACACAGAAAAGACCAAAAATCGGTGGCCTGGCATGATCTCCTTGTTAAGTCAGGCACTTCCATTCAGATGAATAAAGTCAACACCTCCTTCAGTTTCATTCCTCTGGATATTAAAGCCAGGCCAGGCTCACAGAAAACAGTGCCACCCTCATGGGGATGCAGCCTGACAACTTCAGGACCTAGAAATCATTTAACACAAATTACAGCTCCTCTTCTGCTGCTTTTCCCAGGTTGGCCTGTGCAACATCACATCTAAATAGAAGTTTTCTCTGAACCCTGGGGCTGAACAGCTCTGCAGGACAGCCAGGGCACACTGCTGTCCAAGGCTCAGAGATCACCAAGTCCATGGTACCAAACCCCAGAAGACACAGGGGTGCAGGCTGCTAATTCAGAGATACCTTCCTGTGCCCAAAATCACACATCAGCCCACTCTCAGGAGGGCAACCAAGGTTTCCTTGGTTTCCAAACACCCATGACTTCCCCCCCCTCCCTTTTTGCTACTCTTCATATTCATGTAACTGCTGTAACACAGCATCCTGGGAGGGGAAAAAAAGCAAACAAAAGACATTATAGCCAATTTGTATGGAAAATCAATTAAGTTCAGACATCTCATTAACCTTCTAACCTGCTTATCCCCCAGCTTTAATTTACACTACTGCTTGTAAATGGATTTGACACACTGGCCCACCACTTCCCTGGGAAGGTGCAACAGGCACGAACAGAGTTCTTGGATCCCAAAAAACTCCATTTATCCAGGTCCTTCCCTCCCTCCTCCTTGCCATTCACTCAATGCTAAGAAGCACTGGAGGAAGAAAATAGGATACAGAAAATATGCAAGAGCCCTTTCAAAACCCTGTAAGCCCTGCAGTGGGCCTCCTTTTTTACCTTCTGTTGCTTTAATTACCAGAAACTACGAGCAGAACTGCCTAAACCAAGAATGCCCAACCATGGCCACGTCAGCAGAGTCCCACAGTGGTGGCAAAGCCACACTCAGAGGAGCCTTCTCACACTTCACTTCCACACTGTCACAGGACTGAGCCAGATAACACACACTGAAAAAATCAGTCCTAGGTGGTGTGTGGAGTTCTGGTTTTTTATGTTATAGCACAAAGTCTAAAAAAAGAGCCCTGATTTCTGTAGCTGAGATGCATTCACATCCTTTCCTCTGGGGATTTCTATAGCAATTTCATCTCACTGCCCAGAGAACACCCAGCTTCAGACAGCACAACCCCAGCACTCCCACAGGAAACCACAGAAAAATGGTCACCTGCATCTCAGACCTCAGGAATTCATCAGCTCCTGTCATATTTTCAAAATTATGGAATTCCAGGGCTTGTTAACACATTGAAAGGTATCTGTACAATCTCTTTCAACGAAGATGACATGCATATTTCTAATGGACTGAGGAGCAAACTCTTACCAAAGGTTTTTACATGTTCAATACATCAGAATTAAACTAAAAGGATCAATCTGATGTGGCTGCACCCGTGCAAGGCCAAAAAAATCAGCAAGATGAATCTCCCTGTAAAACAGACCAATCCTTGAAATCCATGCTGTTGCAGGAAATATAAATCTTTCCAAGGCAAGCACTGGTAACTTCTGCAAATAAGCTCTCCAAAAGGAGGAAAAGGGGCAGCTCCAAGAAGGTAATTTTTTAAAAGCAGAGAACACAAGTGAAAATACATGCATTTTTCTAAACATATGTCCCTGCCTCTGTATTAGGCAGGCATAACTAAAGCACTGCAGTCTCTTCCCCAGCCTGCAGACACAGCTCTCCAGCCAGTGCCCCTGCGGCTGCTCAAAGATTTCCCAAGTTATAGCCAAGTAAAAATTGATTAAAGCCTTGACTGCAGCTATTGGAAATCCGGCAAAAGTTACAAGAATGATCTCAGCTGTTCTTTGCTTTCCATTAGGCAAAACTCTAAATAAAGGCAGTGCTTAAAGAACACAATCCCCTGAAGGAAAAAATCAACAGCCCCCCTGGCAGCAGCCGTGCTCTGCCCTGTTCCAGCAGAGACACAAACACTCTCAAATGGATCTGTGCCTGAAAACCAACACAGTGCAGAAGGTGAGAGCTGGACCCTTTTGGAGACATGGTTCTAACAAGCTCCTAACCTGGTCTCTCCCTGAATCTCACCCTCTGCCACTCTCAAACTTGCTTCCAAGAGCGATGTGTTCAACATTTAACACTTTTCAGCAGCATTCAGCAAGGCTGTGCTCATTTAGCCACCTAATCCCATCTATACAAAAAAAAAAAGGCAGCAGTGAGGTCAAAGGTAAAGCATTTCCTTATTCTGTATCATAGCAATGACAGGTTAGAAAGCCCAGTCTAAAAGCACAAGGTGCTCAGTGTAATTGAAACTGATCCCAAGTGCACAGGCAACCGGAAATCTCATCCTTGTTATGCAGCACGTCCTAAGAGAAGTTTACTTCAATTTAGTTCAAACCTATGGAATGGTAAATTAAGTCAAATTTAAAAACTCAGGAAAAAAAGGAAAATTTTCTCCAATAAAAGGTAGATCCGGACTTAAAAATGCCACAGCGGAGAGGGAAGATGCGTGTCAGGGTATCAGGTCTGCAGGGAAGCCGCACTAAGGACGGGAGGAAGAAGGAAGCGAGAGGAAACACCCGGAGAACAATACTGGGAAAGGGACTATTCTGGGCAAGAGGGAGAATGCGAGGCCAAGCCGGGCAGGGAAACAAGTGTAACAAAGGCAGAGGAAGGGCTGCGCAGGGAAAGATTTCTGTCCGATTGCCTGCCCACATCGCTGACGGACCTTGTGAGCCCAGCGCTGCTCGACCCCTTCCTTCTCCAGAGGAATGAAAGGACAGATGCCCACACCGGTGGGTCTGCCCTGCTTGGCAGAGGGGAGGGTGCGGGGGAAGCCCCACGGAACGAGGCTGGGGATGCTCTAAGCCCCCAGAGCCAGGTGCTGTTTGTTCATTGCCCCAGCGAGAGCAGGTCCCCTCGGCGATTCTCAACCCATCACAGCATCCCACTGGGAATTTCACCCTCCCCGAGAGACTCCGGCTCGTCTTTTCCTCCAGACGCCGAACTTGAAACCAGGCGCCCCGCACGGGGATGTGCCCGCTCGCACTGTCACTGCGGGGGAACCCTGGATGGACACCGCTCCCCATC
>JANPWX010000333.1:571709-616732 GCA_024734555.1 Trochalopteron elliotii
AGGGCGAGGGGCAGCTCCGCCCCGGCAAGGCGGGGGGGGACCCAGGCAGCGGCAGAGATGTCCCCCGTGTGTCCCTGCGTGTCCCTGCGCCCGCCGCTCTCACCCCTCGGAGCGCCGCCGCCGCCTCCCCGCGCAGCGCAGGGGACACAACTTAGAGCATCCCGGTCCTCAACTTCAGCACAGGGATGGACTGGAGGGTCCAGCCAGGGAGGGTCCGGCCCCGCTCCCCACTAACACGAGCGGTCACCGCCGGCGATTCCCCGGGAAAACTGCCGTGGATCCTCCCCCGCCTTTGTTTTGCTCCCAGGCGCAACCCACAATACCGGCACCAGCCGTGTGTCATCTCCTCCTGGGTGATGGATGGTGATTTCTCCAGGGCTATGCGAAGGGGATGGATTTGCCCGAACCCAGCTACTACTACCTCTGTTCATAAGGAGCCTTTGTCATCCTCGCGATGTGGAGCAGAACAATGAGATGAGTTCAGGAATACCCGTGGTGGTATGTTACACACGGGCTCCTCATTATCATATGGAAATGAGCTGCCTAAAGTAATGAATCGCAGCCTGGCTATTGTTTGGGGGGGTGTCAGATCCACTGGAGGTGCTGGCAAGCGGTGCTGTAAGCCAGGCTCGCCGTTTGCAATAAACAGCAGCACAGCGAGTTCTGTATATGCCACAAAACAAATCACTGCAGCTAACACAGCACTTGTGTAGCAAAGAAATCCACTCACATTTTGCAATGAATGAGTATTCTGGTATTCTTGGAGAATTCACACCAATCTTTGTTCATTCATTTGGCCAAAATTAAGAGGCTCACAATAGCCTCCTAGGAAAATGAGACTTTTTTTTTATGGCAATCGAATTATATCAAATAATGGTTATTAGCCCCAGAAACACAGGCTCTTCCTATTTATCACATCCACAGACTGCAGTGCCAGACTACCTGGTGTTTTTCTGAAAGCAGAGCAATAAACACAGCTTGACTCTCACATGTATTTTGCATTCATCTCCATCTCCACTGCACAGCATTCCCTGGCTGTGTCTCACCCATGCCATTTTATTGCAATGATCTCTCCGTGCTCTCCTGGTACTTGCTGCATCAATCATGCTAATGATGCTCATTCTCTTGCCTCTCCTCCCTCATCACTGCTTGCACCTCAGGGCCCCCACGCCTGGTTTTTGCTGCCATCTGACTTTTCTGGGGTTTTCCTTCCCTTAAGCTCCTCTGGGGTTGTGGTTTGGGCACTGAGAAGTGTTCCCAGGTATTTCCCACTGCCAGGAGGGCGACAACGTTTGCCTCTTCTGCTCCAAACTGGCACAAGTCAAGAGCAATGCAAGAACAGCTTTAGGTCACCAGGTATTGTACATCAACACCCACAGCTTTCTCCTGTGTTTTCTGCATATTGCAGCTCCCTTCTGCCTGTCTTACTGCAAGTTTCCTGCACACTCATGTGATAGAAAGTTTATCTTCTCCCTAGAAATACCAAACAGATGATTTGAGCTATGTATACCTCTGTATCAGTAGTCTCATCCCTGCCTGATTTCCAGATACCATCAACCACCAACTCCCAGTGGGCTCTGTACTGCAGGAGATGAACAACTACTACACAATATCCCTAAAAAGATTGTTCCATATCACAAGAAATCACTGCCTGCTGCTTCAACCACCCCCTCCTTCCTGAATATAATACTTCGTTAGGGGAAATTACACTGACAGATATTTTGATGTGATGTATGCATCCATTTGCCCTCCACAAATGATCCTAAATCAAAATCTAGAGGCAGAGGAGCAAGCTTCCTCTGGGCAGAAAAGGTCAGCCAATATTTATAGAGGCTGAAATAAACGCTCTTTATCTGCTTTATAGCTGTATTATAATAAAATCAGGAGTTTGTAGAAAATACTGCTGCTGCACCTGAACAAAGTACGTGCAGAAAATGAGTGATAGCAGAGCACAACAGCAGAGAAGACCTTCCAGTGTGATTGATGAAGGAATGCAGGGCAAAATTCTTCAGCTGAGTAACCTCTGCTGGCTTTGCACTTGACCCTGAGACATCAACCCACACCAGGACCTCACTGGTGGGAGGTGTCTGACAAATCTATAACAGCTCTTCCTCTCTGGAGCAGAGAGCCACAGACAAAGGACAGGGAGAGAAACCTGAAGATGTGGTTTGCCTGGGGTCTCACAGCAAGGCACAATGAATTTCTTCCAAGAAATTTCCAAGAAATCTCTTTCAACCAAGGTAGCTCAGACTACAGCTCACAATAGACGCCTCAGATTTGGTGAGAAATTCCACTTCTAGTCCGTAATGGGGAGCAGAACTCAAAGTAAGACTCAACAACAAAGTCCTTTTGCCTTCCTTGTCCAACAGCTATTTACACAGTTTAAAACTCCAGAGATTAAATGCTTTGCAGCACAATTAGTCAACACATGTATGTGTCTGTTTCCTGAGTGTTTGCAGTCTGAAACAGAATCCCTGCATTCCTAGCCCTGAAACATTATTTTTTTTGGGTATCAACTCCCTAAGTAAATCTCTAAAGGCCGTGGACATGAATCAGATTGGGAAAAATGGCTGAATTTATTCTACCTGCCTTCTGTGAAAGGCAGACCTCTTTCCAAAATCCCTTTACAGCAAGGAAGGAATATTAATGTTTTAAAAGGTACTTTGCCTCTCTGCTGAGATCTTCCACTGCTGCTAATCTGTACGAACTGCCAGAGTGGGTTTCATTTATTATTTAGGATGAACAGTGCAATGCCAGGCTAAATGAACAGCTAGTCCTTCCCATCACAGCATTCTTGTGGGAGACCCCAGTAAAGACAAGCTGTTTATGTAGCTTGGCACTGACACATACAGACCCTAAAGTGAGGAATCACTGGAAGAATGGTGAGGCACAGATTCACAGTATTTCATGGCTTCTGCATAGCCAACATTCAGCCAGCAGGTGCTAGCAGCAGGTACCCAGTTTTTGGGGGATGTAAGGGGAAGAATTGCTGTTTGGCTGATACCAAAAATCATCTTTCAGGTTCCTCTGGAGCTGGGAAAAGATGATAATCACTCCAGCAATAAACCACTTTCCATGACTGGAGGCTCCTCTTTGCAGCTCAACTGAAAAAACAAAATATACTCAGACAAAATCATCCTGCCCAGCTCCAAGTTTTTTTCATTGCTGATTTCAGCTAAGTTGGCTGATTTTATGATAACACCAAGATGGGAACTCACATGCTGGAGCTGTGCACCTGAGGTGAAGCACAAACCTCCAGAAGAGAATGGAAGCAAACAGCTTGGATGGGATATGGGATCCAAGTGGTGGCATTTCAAATACGTTCATAAACCTTTATAGTATGGGCATGAAGTATGTTAGAAATAATTCAAGGCAGACTACGGTCAGCTCCAAATTCCCACAGCCACCTCATAGGAGCTCCAGGAATGCCACAAGCCACCTGCTGTATTACAAATCTAAACCAGAATGTGAAGATTCTAAAAGCTGCTCAATACTAATAAAAATTTTGGATGCTTTCATCTAAGACATTTTCCCAGTTGTAAGGTTTTTTTCCTCCCCCCTTTCAGAACAGGTCTGCAAAGTCTCAGCTCCACACATTTCACTTGTGCAAACTGATTTCCCATTTTTCTGCCCCAGAGGACTGGAGCCTGCAGGGCAGATAAGAGCTTCAGGTGCTGTACAGAGCTCAGTGAGGGTGACAGCCTGGTCACTCCTGAGCACAACCCTCCTCCATAACAAAAGGAGATTAAAGGAAAAGAGGAGGGATGGGAGGGGGTTTCCTCTGCTTCTCCAAAATATCCTTGGGTCTGTTCCTCGTCAAGACCTTCTGCAAGCAGATTCTGTCTGTGGGGTGTGATGTGGTTTAAGTGAACATCATAGAAGACAAGGGACTGCTGGCTTTTTTCTGTTTTCAGATTCATATCACTAGCAGTCAAATGTGTGTATTTTTAGAAAAGGAAATGAGGTAAATAAAATGCAGAAAGATAGAGTAAAATGATGTCATTTACCTTAACTGCCAAAGCACACGAAGTGTTGTTATAAAAATACACCAGCAGCTCCAAGTCCTGAGAAGCTCTTTGTAAAGCCAACTTTAGATGTCATGATTCAAGTGCAAGGTCCAAATTCAGCAAATACATTCCTTAGGTGCTTAATCTCAGCTTTCACTGAGGCACCAGTGCACTCCTGATATTTGCACCAGCCAGGTTTACAAAGCCTGGCACAGCTGAAGTGTCTCCCTCTACATCTGCACCATCTGACAACTCCTGCCCTGTTTTCAGGCATAGGTTTTTGTGTATTGTCCACAATAATTAACCACATTTCCCTGATCGTTTCCTTTTGATGCTTTAAAAAACTCCTTGGTCAAACTTGCCTGATATTAAATTATTTTTGAGTTATCCTTTACCTTAAATTTAGATACATTGATGCCATTCTAAGGTATTAAACTACTCAAATGCATTACTTAAACATGGGAAAAAATAGGGCTGCTAATTATGTCCAACAGTAAACCTCTTAAACACTGCTGCACAATCTTAATTTTTCATTTAAATGTGGCTCTGTTCACAGATATTCTTCTCAAATAGTATAAAGGCAATTAGAATTGGTAATGACTGTAAACACCCTTAGTCCTGGTAATTTGCTCTTTCCAACAAGCCTGACATACCCGAGGTCCCACTGCCATTTCTCATCTCTGATATTACAGGAAGATTTGTGATGGTCTTTTCTGGCCCTTCCCCAACTTTAAGGACCTAAAATTTCAAGACTAGGGTGGATGGAGCTCTGAGCATCCTGGTCTAGAGAAAGGTGTCCCTGCCCATGGCAGGGGGGTGGAATGAGTTGATCTTGCAGCTCCCTTCCAACCAAACCTTTCTGTGATTCTATGAAAATCAGCTAAGTGAACCTGAGCTTCACCCATGCCATCACCCTGCACCTCCATTCTCTGAGCTTTCCATAACCTATTCCATCTCCCCATTCTGTCTCTTTGTATTGCAGATCAGATCCTGTCTCCTACACACAGAATTGAGAATAGCTGAGCTCAGAGAATGCAGATAAACTCTGCAGAAGGAGACGAAGAATTTTCCAAAGTTTAGATTTCTAGGCTCCTAATTTTTCAGTGTTTCTCAACAAAAGGCAGTTCAGCAGGAGAAAAGGACAAGAAGCACAGCCAGGTGCTCCACATGCTCCCCGAGACTTTTACCCCATGTTCAGTAGTAACAAGAAGAAGCTCATTGGAGGCATGGGTACTGCTCCTGTTACCACAAAAACTGTTCTCACAGAAATGATGCTTATTCTGATGGCTCACAGCACAATCTGCTGGGCTTTTCTTGCATTTCTCCCACTCCATTAGTCAGCAATCCTATTCCTGTTTCCATAGAATTAAAGGCAGGTTATAAAAGGGAAAGAAACACAAGAGTGGCTCCTTACAGCCCTTCAGTCCAGCCACCCTGCACTGCACCCAGCACAGCATTGCATCCAGCAGTTTCTGAAGGTCTCCTGGGCACTGCTGAGCAAGAATGCCTTTCCAGAGGAGCCAGTCCTACACCTGCAGCACCAGTGATGCCAGAAGAGATTCTGCTTCTGAGCATTCCTCTGCATCTCTGCGTGTTTACATCTAAATAGTAGAAAGATTTTGCACTGATATTCCTGATGTAATTCTGCATTCAGAATGATTTGAAGTATTCATTAGTTTTTTTAAAGATACACTTTCCAAAAAAAAAGTCCCAATTTGTTCCATATCCAAACAGTTTAAAGACTGGCCTTCTAGTGCCAAGAGGATCTAGAGACACCACCATGTATTAAAAAAAAAAAAAAAAATCACTACTCATTGTCTCCTCAGGAGATCCAGAAGCACATTACTAACATTATACATTAGTATTAGCAGGTTCCCTTATTTTTTATAAATGGAAATAGCCAAGGGTAAGAAAGAGGAACAGTCTGATGAGCCAAAAAGCAAAAGCTTCACTCCTGAGTCCCACTCCTCCTCACAAATCCATCCTCCCACACAGATCCCCTCCCCTGTGTGTCTCGAGCCCAAAATACCTCCAGGACTTCACTTGCTTTCCTTTTCAGTCCTCATCAAGCTTCATATTGTGCACATCACCTGAGACCCAAACATCAATCACCCTCACCATGGGCTACAGCAGTAGAGGAGGCTGATAAAATTGGAGTCTGGTGGGCTCTTTCATCACTCCTGAAGCACTGGTTTGCTCAGCTCTCATGCATGGGCAGGGCAAGAGGCAAGGACAGCCACTACACACAGCCCAGAGCTGGTTCTGGGATGCAGGGCAGAAAGGCTGCTTGCAGAATGCTGTTTATGCCCTCAGCACTCCACCTCTTAATTTCTCTTCTTACAGAATATTTTAAAATGTGCCCAGGCCTGTTCCCCACCACTTTATTGTCCTGTGATTTTCTTTGATCACTAGAGAAGGACTGTCAGGTTTTTTCCTGGCGCTTCAAGAAAAGAATTGGTTTACCCTTATTTTGGCTTTCATATATCAGAGATAGAGCTTAAGCCTTCTATAGAAGAGACTTTTGAACTTCTATCTTCAGGCACATTTGCCAGCCATAAACCAGAAGCACAGCCACACTGCTGGGTGTCAGACCCATCTTGATGGCTACATGGAGGGTTTATGAGAGGGCTTTTGTTTTGCTTTTCCACCAGCCAGTCTAGGAAGACACATTAAGATGGAAAACAGCATGACACTGGAGGCATTTAACCAGCTAAAAATATTACCAGAGGTCAATGGACATAATTCTGACAAACAGAGTCCTGCTTGTTGGATCCTGTTTATTTGATCATAAGAGCTGAAAGTGCTCCAAAGGGTTTTGTTATGGTGGTGTCAAGGAGAAATAATGACATTGAGCCCACGAGATTTGCTCTGTCTCGTCAGTAATGCAACCTAGCTCAGACTGTGACCCATTGAAAATGAACTTGCTGACCTTCCATCAGCTCTCCCAGCCCCCAGAGTGCTCTTCAGGGGTTCTCTGAAATGACTCCTGGTGAATGAGTGAACTGTGCAATTACACTCAGCCTCAGCCCCTCCACACACCAAGGAACAGAGCTACAGCCTTGTCCATCATGCAACTCAGCTGTGACTCAAAGGGGACTGATTCCATGACTCTGTCATGTAGCTCCATGAAGATAAAGCCATACATGAAGTGTTCCCCCCAAAAAAACCCAGTAAAAATTGCTGTGGTAAAGTTCCCTTAAGCCACACTTCAGCAGCATGTTTACCCTCTGATTCAAATCCCACCCACATAACCTCAAGAAGAAAACAAGGTTCACCAAAGACACTGAGCTTCTTGATGTCTCCAGACATTGCATTAAGAAGACATAGTCAAAATCTCCTTTCTGCACTGCAGTGGTGGCAAAAACACTCCACAGAAGTTAAAGAACAAATTAGGAAAGTTTTTTGCCATGGAAGAACATGGTGTAGGTGAACTTACCTTTGGCAAGGAGACCATCAGGGATCAGTGAGGGCCAGAAGATGCCTAAGGGTGGTGCAGAGCATCACACCACAGGAGCAGGGATCCTGCCAGCTGAGGCTCTGCCCTGGGGTGCCTGAGCAAGGCAGGCCCACAGCTGGAGCTCAGGTCCAGGTGGGAGTGCAGATTAGGAAGCAAATTCACAGAGGATATGGAACCACAGCCAAACAGGGAGTTTGGTCCCTGTGGCAGACTCCAAACACAACTATACTCCTCCAACATGACTGAAGAGAGAAGTTAAACACCCCTGGCTGAGTTTAAATGGGCTCCTGGCCCATGGGAATGGGTGGAGCACTGGGTGGGGCTGCTCAGGGCAATTTAGGCTAATCGGGATGTGCCAGAGACCCTTTAAACCAGCTCTGTTTGACTTCCTAGGGGGATTTTAAAGCTTGTTCCACAGCAGGAATAAAATCTGCACTTACTGCTAATGTTCATCTCTACTTCATGACAGTGTGGGCATCCCCACTTCCAGCAGGTTGACAGAAGAGGTCAGAGAAGTGCTTGGCAGGGAGAATTTAGATAATACAGAAGGTGTCTGTGTATGGGGGACAGGAGACTGCAGCAGTCAAAGCCAGCTCTGATTCTTAACCTCTGACTTGAGGGCACTGTAAGTGCTTCACAGAGCCGGGAGGCATTGCAGTGAGGCCACTTGAGTCAGTCAGCCTTCTTTTCTTCTCCTCTTGCAATTGAGAGAAGCTTAAAGCCAGAGGAAAGTTTTTGTTATTTTCTGGCTTGTGCAAGTTAGCACAGAAGGCTGGTTTTGATAGATTTTTATGGCTAGAAGAGGAGCTGCATTTACACCTGTTTATGCTGTATAAACAAACAAACAGAATCCGTGATTAGACCACAACATGTCAGGGCATCCAGAAGTTATCCACAAGCATGTGCCTCATTAAAATTTGAGTTGCCTGGGCTTCTACACCTGTAAAATGTAAAATTTTTAAATCCCACCCTGCAAATTCAGAAAACTTTGTCTGCTACCAGTGTAAAATTGGTCTGGGAAGGTACAGAAAGTACAGAGGATCTCACAGCGGCAAGCCTTTAATTACCACCTGCTAATCACCACAGCGATTAAATTGTCATCAGTTCTTTGCTAGTTCCTCTTTAACCTCCCTTATCTGCACCCATCGTGGAAGGAACCTGGATCAAAGGACTAAAAGTGAGGTGGTGACTCACTGTCCTTCATTTCAGGGATACAGTTGTATTAAATCATCTTTAATTCTCAGGTGTACTTAACGTGGTACAGTTTAGAAAATGACAATTTCATGCGAAACCATTAGAACAGTTTGGGTTGTGTTTGGTGAATGCCATCTTAGATCTACATTTCCTGCTTTCTTCAGCCATAAAAGGTTCCCAAATCCAGTGTTCTTCACACGGAGCCATTTATTCAAATCACTGACTAACCTTGCTACCTGTGTGCCACTTTGCTACTTTTTCTCCATTTATAATTGTTCACTCTCCAGATATGCAAATTGTTGTATCGTGATCTTAACTGCAGCTTGATTTGTATTCACCAGAGCAAGTGGATAATCCACAGGAGCCTATGTTTAAAAATTGCTGCTTAAGTCAGGGCAGCCAATGCTGAGGGCTACAGAGCAAGGGTAATCTCTGGGTGGGTTTCATCCATTGCCACAAACAGCCCAGTTACAGAACATCCATAGGAATCAACAGGCCAAAAGAGGCATAAACAAACAAACACAATAAATTGGATACCCAGCCCGCCAGCAGATTAAGTCAAGAAGGAGTATTAAGTTGTTTGGGTTCTCATTTAAAAATAAATAAATCGAATCTCCCAGTCAATCTGCTTAATGTCTGATTGACATTAAGTAGATAAGCAGTGATTTAACCTTATGGGGTAGATTTCTTCCCATGATGCAGAGGTCGTGTCACACTTGGAAGATGACAAAGTGAATTTTTTAATTTCCTGTCCTACCAGAGGCCAGCTTTGTATTTGCTGGGAGATGAGGGTGCTCCTTGTTTTTGTGTTCCAGATGCTCCTGGGGCAGTCTGACAGGGACCAGCAGAGTGGAAACAATGCTGTCAAATGGCACAGCAGTGCTGTGGATAATTCCATGCAGGGAAAATTCACCTCATTTATGGCAACATAGAAAGGTTTAATGTGGGATATGTTCATCTGGCCACTCAGCACTTTGCATTCCTGGGAGCCACTCTCCACAGCTCCTCCTATTGCACACCCTCCAGGAGTGCCAGCAGAGCCCAATGTGCCAAATGATCAATGCCACAACAGCCCCCAGGTTTTCTGCACTATATTTTATTGTGTTGATTTATCTCTCCATTTCTCACAGACTGACTGAGCTCAAATTGGGTCACACAGCCCAGCTTCCCCAGCCACTTGCCAGGTGCTGCAAGAGGTGATTTTTCATGTTGTGTTCACATGTCAGTGCAGGTCCCTGCACCCGCTCCTGCCTTAACCCCTGGGTCCCAGGGTTGTCCACTCTTGATTCCTTCCAGGAATCTCCTCTATTTCCATCTACTCCACCATCCCCTTGCCCCTCCACACAAGATTAACCCATGCAGCACCCTTTTCTCATTAATTTTGCCCTCTCACCTCTCCCCTCCCTCCTGAAATAAATAAATGCTAAGCCCAAACTGGAAGGTTTGGAATGGTTGTTGTGGCCTTTGAGCATTTTGTTTCCTGGGGCACAATTTTCTAATTTTGTGACAGCAGGTGGTTTTTTTTTTAGTGCTGTTGACAGCTCTATCCACAAAATCAAAGCGCCTTAAACAGGTTGTTAAGATTTTGCTTTGTTGACAGCTGATGGTCCCCAATGCCAATATAAAGAGATCAGCACAATCCAGTCCAATCCATTAACTTATTTAAATCGTCTCTGGAGCGGATGTCAGGCAGGCCAGGCTCCCTCAGTGCCTGCTGGGGCAACAGCCAGGACAGTTGTGCCACCCAGCTGTGCTAAGATTTCCTTCAGATTGAAGCAGGTTTGTATTTCCATTCCTCCCAAAGTTTGATCCAGACTGGTCAGACCAAAGCAGCTGATGTCCCTGCCTGTGTTCCCTGGGAATTTGCTGTCTCTGAGCTGCAGCATCTCCCTCCTCCTGCACCAGCTCTGACACCAGCCCAGTGGCAGCAGGCTGAATCTTATGGCACAACTCCACTAAAAACATTGGGGTTAGGTTACCTCATAGCAGAGGAGCATCTCTGTGTTTCTCCCACACTTCCTTGGAAAGCATTCCTGCAGGAATCCCCAGCATGGCCTCTGCTGTGCTGCTCTTTCCTCCACTGAGCAGTTTTTCATGGCACTGGGGGGCCCTCCTGCTCTCAGCATCCCCCGGGCTTTGCTGGCTCATGTAAACACCTTTCCACTTCCATCCTGCCTTCCTGGCTCAGCTGCCACTTTCCATCTTATCTTAAAGCCTTTTAATTCCAGTGTTATTCCCTCACTCTCTCCTGTAATTCATTTAGCACACAGCTGCAGAGATATGAGTCCCTGCTCTCCCCTCTCACTTGGCTCTGCAGATATTAAAGGTGTTTTACATCCTCACGTTTGTCGCCAGGGAATGTCTCTGATTCATTGCCAGGTCACCTCTGCAGCCCCCCAATGTCACCCTGCTGCAGGCTGCTCATGCACCAGCTCCTGAGAGGCTGTGGCTGGTGACACAGCACAGCACTTTGGGGTGCACCAGCAGCATTTGGTCAAAAATGGTGATTTAGGGGCTGACTGAAAGAACTTCTGCCCCTGTGCTGCAAAGGGAAGCAGGATGTTGGGGTATGCTTCTGTTTCTGATCCCAAGGAGCCCTAAAAATCCTATCTGTGCCATTTCTCATGGAGCAGGGATTGCCCCTGCAATTCCCAGCCCTCCAAACACCCCACATTTGGATCACCGAGTTTCTAAACCTCACACAGCCTGTAAATGACACCTGAACACTCCAGCCTACACACACGAGGAATCAGACACATCAAGTGACAGAGGACAAGGAGCTCTGGGGTGTGGAGAGCACGAGGAACACTCTGGACCTTCTTTGCTTTAAGAAGCAGTGATGGAACATCTAGGAGAGGGCAAAAGAAAAGCTGCTGTAAAAGGAGTTAGCTCATTTAGGCCTCACAGGAACAGAAGTCTTATAAAACATAGAATCATTTAGGACCAGAACTGCCTAATTTGGAGGGGGACAGGAGTGTCCATGCCTACAGCATCACCTGGATTCCTGTGGGATGGTGAGAGTTCCATCAGCACAACTGCAGCACAGACCTGAGGTGTGCTCAGCCAGCAGAGCACAGGTCTGCTCCTGCAATCTGTGCATCCCCTCAGAAGGGCTTGGAATTTGAATTTCAAATGTCAAATGTCTACAGTGACTGGGTCACCAGGAAATTGCCAAGCAAAAAACATTTGGGAAAATAATTTTGTGCTGTTTTAACAATCACCATAACATTTGAGTGAGAACTCAACCTGTTGTCAGGCAATTTGCAGGTGGAGAGGAATGACTGAATTATTCCTGGTGAATTTTTTTTCTCTCCAGGCTGTTTCACAGTTGTTAGCTGAAATTCCAAACCACTTATTTTTGTTTAACATCCTAACAAAAGAAATATAATTCAGAGTTAATGTCTCTACGAAATGTGTCTTGTGATGAACCTCTTTTGCTGAAAATCATGTGATGTGTGTTCAATCATGGAGTCTTTGAATGAAGAACTTTTGCTTCCTGGTAACTTCAGATATCAAGAGGAGAATTTACTCTGGATGTTGTTTTTCTAAACTTAGCAAATCAGGGATGAATTTCTTTTTCTGCAACAACAAAAAAAAACCCCTTTCTTTTTGTAAAAATTCAATTATTTACAATATCTTGAAGGCAGCAAAGCCACAATAAAGAGCAAGAAAGAAAGCAAGGCAAGCGTGGAAATTTCCATCATAGAGACAAGTTCCCTTGGACAGCCAAGGACATGATTTGTGCCCGGCTGAAAAAAAAAAAACAACATTGAGAAGCATCACAAAAGCTCTTGACTTGCATGCTTGAGGAGCTGAAATTGCCCCTTTCTCCTCCTTCTTCTCCCCACTGTACTTCATACAGTGTATAATTTCAAAGGTCCTCCGGGGCCTGGCCTGTGGCACCGTGACTAAAATGAAATGTTCTGGCTGGGAGCTGGGGAGGGGGAGCAGGGGAACAAAGCCCGTGGGGAGAGGCTCCCAGGCTGTCACTGCAGCATGACCGGCTGCAGACAGCTAATTAACACTAGACGCAAGTAATTAACAGCCGTGAAGCCAGACAGCCTTGCCTGGGGACCTCTAAGGAGCAGACCCCGCAGGAGCAGTGTGGGGTCTGTGGGTGCGTGACAAATGCTCATCCCAAATGGTCCAATCCCAAATGATCCAGGCCCTGTCTCAGAGGGCAGAGCTGTTCCTGCCAGGATGCTCATCACCAGCAAATGCCAAAATGTGGTTTTTGTGGGCACCAAAGCTGTTGGAGGTGGCACAAAGCTGTGCTGCCCTCCTCATGTTTTTTTTTCTATTAGGTGCCTGTACAAGTTTAGGAGGTGGAAATTCCTTCACTGATGCAAACAGGGTTCTGCTCATGGCAAAGAGTAACACAGGAAAACGGTGATTTCTCCCCAAAAGCCAGGTGTGGTTTATCAGCTATCACCTGAGCATGTTGGTGACTATTCCCTTCCACACCCCCAAGTGCCTCAGCAGATGGGGCTTTCAGTATTGATGACTTTCATGGTGTAATGCTTTAGTAAGGAATTTAAATAAATTACAGCCCTGTAACACAGACAATGTTTAGTTTTGATGCTACATAACATGACGTTTTGTCCTTAAAGCTTTATTCCTCCAGATGGATGGAAGCTCTGTCCCTGGGAGGGCACCCAGCACGTTCAGCACTCCATGAAACTGCTCACCCTCAAATCCCAGCATGGGGGCTTTTCCTTTCACTCTCCAATGAGCAGAACAGGACTGTGATAAAGCCAGATTTGCTGCCTGATCACCTGGCATGACTAACAAGGGTGTGTGGTTGGAGCAATTTACCCAGAGCTGAACAAGCTGAGAACCTCCTGGTTCACATCCCTGTCCTGGGCTGGCTGTGCTGGACAGCAGAGACACACAAGGTGTGTGTCCAGCATCCTCAGAGACAGACAGACGGACAGACTTCAGACCCACAGCTTTGCCCTGCAGACTTACTACAGAATAGGGACAGCTCATCAATGTAGACAATTCAGCTATAGAAGGGAATGCTGCCTTTAAATTCTCTTGGGACTGACTAGATATGCAGCCTCCCTCCAGAAACCTTCATATATTCATTTATCTCTCTGCCAGGGGCAGCACAGCTCAGGGTGGGACTAATCATGCACTCTGCAAATTGTACAAGGCTGCTGAGCCCTGGCACAGCCAGAGGGGCTGATAAAGCAGACCCTGAAATCAGAAATCCACAGTATCCCCATTGAAGTACCAATTGCTCTTTACATGCTCCATGATCATGTAATGCAGAAAAGTTCATTTTCATTAGTTTGCAAATAGCTTGTAAGAGCAGACATTTCCTCTTGCATACTGAATACTTGGAATATTTGCATATTTAGGTAATGACAATATTTTTTTATACTGTAGCTTGGCTTGTGGTCATAAATCCATAATGCACTTCGAGGCTTTATTGTCCCCCAAAATGTGATGTGCTTCAGCTTTTCCAAGTTATGAGCATCCATCTGCAATTCATTAAGCAACTGAGGAACACATTTTCCATTTCATAGTCACTATCTTTGTATGACCTCTTTGGTCTGATGACTCAAACATATTTCATAAATTATTAATGGAGATTACATTATTGAGAGAGGAGCTGTGTAATTAGTTGAGAGAGTGCTCAGAATTGGGGTTGTGGGGATCTTCTGAAATCAGAGAGGGAAGGTTGTCAGGAAGACTTCACAGGAAGGAGAAAAAGAGCACAGGAAATTTAAACCCGGAATATTTTCAGATAACTCCCCCCACTTTTTCAGAAAAAAATAAGCCTTGGTTACAGCACCTGACTCTTTCTGTGAATTTTAGCTGTCAGATGCTTTAGAGACACAAACCTCCATCTCTCTCTCTGGCCCTCTGTAGGAAATACAAGTTTTGAGGGAACTGGGACTTCCCTGTCCAGTGCTGTGAAGGTGCTCCCTGTGCATGGCTGCAAAGGTGGCAGATGGAGTGGCAGGTGAGTCTGAAGGTCATGTCCCCCACTTTGGGATTAGCTGGTCCAGAAAGGAACTGCTCTCTCTGTCCTGGTGTCTGCAGTTTCAGAGTTATCTCTGCAGCTGATTTTATTTCTTACATTTTTCATACCCTTTGCCTTGCCCAGCAGCTTTAAATGTCTCAGAGTAAACGGGTTTGCTGAGCCCAGGCAGCTTTAGTTTTGTCTAAATCTAACCAGCGAGCTGTAACTCTTAAAGTAATAAACATTATTGGTGTTCTGATAAATGAGAGCAGTGTGGCAGAAAAATCTGTCCATTCTAATCCATGGAAGGGCTCAGCTTCAATCATATCTTATTACTTTCAGTGTATTCAATCTTCATCTCAAATCATTCAGCAGCAGTTTAATCAATACATCAAAATCATGCACAATTCCTGCTGCTTAGGGAACAGCTTACATCAGAAGTGGTTTCTGGTTGTGTTCTGGAATCAGGCAAATAATTAAATCAAAGAATGAGTGATAGAAACACTCCTGAAGGAATCTCATTGTTTTCTTTATGATTTATCTGCATTTCCTGGCCTCAGCTTGTATATAACACTGAACTCTAAATAATCCTTCAAATCCTCTCCACACATTAATTCTGAAGACATCACTGCAGTCCAGTTAAGTGCCACAGATATGTTTCAGAGCAGGTAATCAGAGCAGGGAGAGTGGTCTGGTCACTAATTTATTGGTTTTGTTGTTTTAAGACTGTAAAATCTTACCTGAAATTCAGGTCTTAGCTCTTTGCTTATTCAAAATCATAAATCAGTGGGCTGCTTTGAAAAAGGTGTCATTAAAAAACATGTCTAAGTTCCAACACTAAGCTGTAAATGGTCCTGGACTCCAGAATCCTTTTTCCTTTTGTATCAAAGCAATATCATGCTTCTCTCCCAGCACTCTTCAGGGATACTTTCTCAAAGCCTGATTTCATCATAGTCAAAATACTAGTTTGGCTGTCTTCTTCACCTTTTTTTCTTGCCTATCACTTTTTTTAAGCTCACTGCAGGTTAGGAGCCCTATTTTATGTGAGGGTCAAACTGAATGTAAACAGTTGTGGGAAACAGTTATTTGTGATGGAGTCTTTTTTTTTTTTTCATGTATTCATTATTCTCCTTTCTAACAGAACAGTGTGTTGTCCTGTGTCGGATTATACCCTTTTCTGACCCAGAGATGGGGCAACTGAGAGGCATTTTAAAAACTTTTATTCCATTTTCAGTCTCAGGTGGAGGGTAAGACAATATAGCAGCTTTTTAGGGCATAAAATCACTATTACAATTTTCTTCATATTGATAGGCAGATCTTTTTCTATGTTTTTTATTAATGACTGCTTTAGCACTAAGTGCTCTCACAGTGAGCTTTCTACTGCTGCAAGGACTACCTTCAAGGTGTGAAGGTTTTGGTTTTGGTTGCTTTACAGGCAAATCGGTACAAATTTTCTACAAATCCATTTCCCACAGTCCTGGTATGATCTCCTTGTAGTTGTGTTGAGAAGCCACTGAGAGCAGCTTCACACAGGAATGGAGAAGACCCAGTCACTGAGAAGACTCAGCCTGCACTGAGGGGTTTTCAGGTGGCAGGTGCCTTGGTCCAGCACCCCTCCAGATGAAAATACAGGGAGATGCAGTCAGTGCAGCATTTAGCCTTGAATTGGATTTTTGGTCCAGTTTTCTTGGTGAACTGAGGAGGATTTCATGAGGTCTCATTTCCCACAGCACCCTAGGATGGGAGAATGTGAGTGTCCATGCCTGTGAGTGAGAGCCCTGTTGTGGTGGAGTGATTGAGGGGTGATAAACAGCAGCAGCTGCTGCAGGCAGGGCTGTGGTGCCTCTGGACCTGCCCCAGGAGCAGCTTCCACACTCTGGGAATCACTCAGACCTGTGATTGCTCCTCAGCTTAAACCTGGGGAGAACAAGCCATGGGTGTCAGTCTGTCACTGGAGCCTCATGAAACTGTCACTGGATTAATGAAATTGCCATCTCTGCACTGACTTCAAAGAGACATGGGCTGGGGCCAGCCGTCAAGTTGCCATCAAATCACAATAATCCCATTCTTCTTTTCATCAGATTTCCTCCTGTGTTTTCAAAGGTGATGCAGAACACAAGTTCCTGAATTCTTTGGAGATCAGGTCACTTGCTTGAAGTAATTTTTTTCTGCACTCTGGGCATTTTTCTTTTCATCCTCGAGGAAGAGCACTGATTTATTTTTTTCTTTTCCCCCAGTATGTTACACTTTTTTTTACACATCAAATTATGCATCCTGAGAAAGCTTAGCAATAGACCTTGCATGTGAGGCACAGGCTGGCCTCCAGCTGTGACAGCATGTGTCAGATTATATATTATAATTGTTTTCTGCTCTGATATATTACATAGAGAAGGATGGGGCCTATCTCAGAAGGCACTGATGTGGCTATAACGTGCTTAAACTGTTTTTTGAGAACAACAAGGCTGCTGGGTCAAGGGGGTGGTGTATTTGGGGCTCTGCTTTTGACAGCACTGGAGGAAAAAAAGCGTGTGTTAGCCTGTTGTCTTTGGGTCCTTCACCACAAACAATCCTCTTGGGCTGCACCAGATGGTACAGACAAAAAACCCACAGACATTTCTCCACAATATTTATGCAAAAAAATCAAAGTATTTGATTCTAAACCACTGTGATAAGCCTGATGTAGCCTGAACAGCACCTGGCTTCACTCTCCTGTTAACTGGGATTTTTCACTAGGCTTCCTGCAGCTGGATTTTCAAATCAGCTCTGAATTGTTTTAGTTGAAACCATTTTCACTTGTCATTTCGAAATACTATTTCCCACTTCCTCTGCTCCCTCCAAGGAAAGCCTGTAGGCTCCTTCCCCATGCTTGCTCTTTCTTGACTAGGACACCATTATCCAGATAGATAAACACTGCATCCCTCACCCTTCAGGATATTTTATTCTCTGGTGTACAAGGCCCATCAGGAAGCAGCAAATGCCAATGGCCCAGCTGTGTATCCCATGGCTTTCAGCAGGACTGGGGTTGTCAGCATCCTGCTTTTCTCCTGAGAGCTGAGTAAATGGATCCACCCTCACAGCAAACCCTCAGCACCCACAGAGAGCACAGGAGGAGGAACTGATGGGAAGAAAATTCATATTTTGGGGCTACGAGATTATTTTTAACCAACAAAACTGAAAGGAGCACAATGAAGAGCTGCACAGCTCCCAACCCCACGGATTATGTATGACCACTTTGGCCATGCATTATTTATCACATCTACATTATCCTGGGTTTCTGTCTTTTGCACAAGTCTGACTTGTAAAAGGCTGACATAGAAGGGCTTTTTTTTGTTGTTCCCTGGGCTTTGCTGTGGGGGGAGAAAATGGTAACATGTGGTGGGATCCTGCATAAAACACTGATGAAAAATCAGCAAGCTTGTCATGATGGAGTCAGTGCATTGCTTTTAAAATTAAAACCAATTGAGTAGTTAATTTTTAAACACATTGCCCTTGTTTCTCATAGTAAGCCATTTTGACAGTTGTGTTGACAGTTACCCAATTAAATGTAAATATTTTGGTGGCATTTGAGTGCAAACCAAGCCAGGTGTTTCAAGGGCTGCATGGATCTAATTTCTATTAAGGAGGACAGTCCATTCCCCCCAAGGCATCTGAGTGGCAGAATTCCATTATTTTTTGTAGAGGAAACCTCCACTGCAAGCAGCAGCTCATGATGTTGCCAGAGGTGGTATGTGAAGTGCACCAAGGAAAAGGGTTATCTGCTCCTACTGTAATCTTTTTATTGCACAAAAGCAGCTTTTTGAGCACTTTGTGAGGATTTTCAAGCCTCCTCCTTGGCCAGAGGGAGGGTGGGAACACCAGGAGCACAAGGATATGGATCCTCTCTGCTCTAAGCAGCACCAGAGGGAAAAACCCAAGCAGAGAATGCAAATAGGAGGAAAAATGCAGTAAATGGGTGAGGCTTTGGGGGTAGTAGGAGGTTTTTGCTATAATATGTGAACTCTACATGATAATTCCCCACACTGAAAATCCTCAGAGGTGTGGACTGAGAGGAATTGGCCATTCCTGGATGCAGAAATGCTCTTCTGCTTTGTGTTCACTCCAGCACAGCAGAACCTCTGTTATCTCTAACATAATGCTCAAAAAATCCTCATCTTGGGAAGCTGCCTGGCTTTGTCAGCCCCTTTTAGTGGAAACAACCTCCCTTTTTTTTCATTTCAAAACATAAAAAACAACTGGAATATTGAGTCCGTTTGCTCAAGATGCCAGGAAATATCCATCCAACTTTTTATTCCTGCTTAAGCCAAGAGGATTTCTTGCAAATGCAGCACAAATATGTACAAGCAATAATTTTGACTCATGTGGGGCCTCTGGCTTATCCACTTTCCTGGACTTTAGCATCCCATGTGGGAGTGAGAAAGGAAACAAAACTATTCCTCTTTGGGGGAAGGGAAAGTGAGGCACCAAGGTACCAAATCCATGATCTCTGACTTGAATCCTTCAGGGTGCAGAATCTGAACCTCGTGCACCATCAGCCTCCCACCCTCTCTGCCTCTCACAGGGTAATTCAGAAAGTGGAAATAGTGGGACAAGAGATTGTTTGTTGCTGTTGCTAGTGGCCAGTTACTATAGCAGATTTCAGCTCTGCTGGGGGAGATCTTTTCACGTGCCTGAGGGAGGCATAAAGGATTTGACTTTCCAGACACAGTTTTGTGCTAAAAACCTCTCCTAACACAGATTAAAGTACTTCTTTCTGATTTAGCAGAGACCCCTTGAAAGGCTGGATGGAATACAACATGGTTTTCATCCAGTTTCAGCTGCCAGGCTTAATTAGGAGTTTGCCTGATGGGAATTGTGCTGACTTAAAGGCTGATTTTCCCTTTTCCACTGATGGCTGGTGGATGCTCAGCCCCCATCCTGCTCAGATATACTTGAAATACTGCAGGAGAAAATAGCATCAAAGCCAGCTGGAGAATTACACTTTTCTGACTTTGCCATGTTGAGGGGAAGTGGCTCCATCCATTGGGGCTCAGCTTTTACTCCCTGTGTAACCTGGGAGTAGCAGAGTTCACGTGAAACCCTGGTGTGAGCCAGAGTATCCCAGCCTGCCTGGAGCCACGGGCTGGCCTGGGGCCACACTGCTCAACGTGCAGCTTGGGGAAAGTAAATAGACATTAACATGCCAGATATATATATATATAAATATCTAGAAGGATGAGTATTCTTTGCTTAAAACCTCTTTGAAATTTTTTTACTGTAATTCAGAGACATTCCCAGCTGGCCCAAAGGCCTTTACATCAATGCAGCCACACTTTGAACTACACCAGGAGCTCTTCTGCTTTCCTATCAGAGTATTGAAAACCATCCTCAAAAATTCAAGTTGAAGGAGAAATAAATGATTTATTACTTTTTTTTTTTTAATTTTAGTTTCTTCTTGCTCAGTGAAACCTGTCTGCTGATGTATTTAAGGACTGTATCTACCCCTCACATTGATATATATATCAAACTATAATGTAACCCCCTAATCTTGCAGTACATTATGAAAGAAATGTATGAAATATATAAAGAAATATAAAAATAAATAAATATAAATTTAAAAAGATAAAAATATAATAAGATAATATAAATTATATATATTAAATAAATATATACATTAAATAAATATAAAAAGAAATAAATTTCTTTTTATGAAAGAAATGTAGAAATTATAACATTTTAAGGTGAATAAGTAATTTAGTTGTCCACCCTGAATTCCTAGATGCTTCAGGAATAAAGCTGCTCTTTCTTCTGTTGCTGCTTTGTTGGGATCATCCTGTTCTGGCAAAAGGCAGAAAAAAACATGTTACTGAAGAAAATTATTCTGTACCTTTGATGGCAAAGTGAAAGAAGCTCTGGCTGTGGTTAAAAATGTTGCTGCAATGTAGAAGGTAAAGCTCTTCCCTTATCTTGTATCACTGCTAGATGGCATAAACCAGCCACTTTTATCCACTGGGAAATTTTAAATGAATTAATTATTACTTACAGAATAGAACAATGTAAAGACAGAAAAATAAGGTGAGAATAAATTATAAAAACTATAGAAAATAAACTATGGAAACTATAGGAACTGAGAATGAACCACAGCAACACAGGCTGCATGGCACAGGTAATTTATAGCTTTAAATGGTATTTTAATTTTATGAAACTCCTGTCTGATTTATTCCTCTGAGTGAAACAGCTTTTCCCAAGCAACCCCATGTTATCAACAGCATGTGAGGTAATAACAAATTCTTTTGGCAGGAGTATCCAGCAATGGAATAGCAAACATTGCATTACTAACCCCAATAATGCAGGGAAAACATCTTTCTATTGTGCAAGCAGACAGCAACAGAACACAGAATTTCCCCGCAGGAATAGACCAAGCTCTTACAACAAAAGCTTGTGAAAGCCTTTGTTCTGGTCCCTAAGGATTTTATGATTGTCACACAATCTATGTAGATCAGCCATTCACTCTGATAAGCAGACTTTGCATTTCTGTGATAGCTGGCTGCTGCTTGAATGACAGAAAAATAAAATAAAATAAAAAATGAAATGAAATGAAATGAAATGAAATGAAATGAAATGAAATAAAATAAAATAAAATAAAATAAAATAAAATAAAATAAAATAAAGAGGTGCTTTGACCATTTTGAGAAATATAAATTTTGTTGGTTTGGTTTTTTTTTTGAAGGAAGAAGCAAGAAGAGGTCTGAAATGCCCAGCTGGAGAGTGTGAGTGTCTCTGACTGACTGCAGCTAGACCTCAAGGAGGTGTAATATCCTAAGTAGCCTCTAAATATATCAATGTACTATAGATCTATAGTATACATCTATAAATAGTATAGATATAGTATGTAGTATATAGTATATCGTATAGTATATATATAGATCTATAGTATATATCTATCTATAGCTTTTGGAAGTGGGTTTTGTGCCCCAAATCCACTCTGTCCTTAGTTGAACCTTTACATGGACTCCCATGTCCTGATTAGGTGTTGCTGAGATATGTGTGAGCATCCCAAATATTGGCTGCACTAACACTTGTCACACATTCAGTGATCACCATCTGATGGAGATGTTTTCCCTCTCTAGGCAGAGAACAGGAGGGATATTGCTGATGCTGCCTGTGATTGTTTTAGAGCATTAAATGTGTACATAATCCTTATGCCATGCAAGGAGCCTGCACATGACCATGGCCAGAATTACTGGAGTTACAGACCCACCATGGTGACACATTTGTCCAGTGATATTTGCCACAAGTGTTTTTATAAAATGCAAGAACCAGGATCCTGAGAGACACAGCACTCAGCAAGTAGTGTCATTAGATTATAATAATTCATAAATGATGGCTTACTGAATATTGGGAGAGTGATCTGAGGTAATATTTGTTCAACTAAACCTGATTTCCTTCAATCTTGTCACAAACAGGCTGCACCTTGCAATGGTTTAATACATTAAATCCACTTCAATGTCTTTTACTCCAACCAGCAGCCCACACTTGGGGCAAAAAATAGTAGGAAAACCTAAATGGGAAACCAAACCATCAAGATTTATACTTGTCTACATCCAGGCTACCTCTCCTTGCCATCAGGTACTTCATGAAGTGCAGGGCTGGCTTCCCTCTCCCCCCATCATTAGCATTCCCCTCCCGTGCCAGCTCCAGGGGGGAGCTGTAATTAGAATTCAATCTGACAGAGCATGTCAAATGCAATGGGTCCCTTTTGCACAAAGTCTTTGCTGAGCCCCTGTTCATTTTGTGGTTGCCCAGTTCCATGTGCTGCTTTCCAAGAACAAATGGACAGGAGGAGGTTGGGCTCCAGCAATATCCTACAGCAATTTTGTTTAGGTCATTTTCTTGACCATTAAATGCCATGCGTTTATTGGTTCTTTCTTTCTTATAAAAGCAAAGCAACAATCCATGAATTATTTCTCTTCAGAGCCTGAATGTGCACAGTGTAACAGAATATTGTCCCTGGAGCAAGGGCAGCTCTCTCAAGGCCAGCTCTTTTCAGCTGCCCCTCCTTGGGAATGTGCAGGGAGGGCAACCTGGAGGGATGGATGAAAGAAACCAGCCCAGAGCAGAGCTTCCCAGTGTGGGAGATCTCCCCCAGTTTCACCTAGATGATCTCAGAAACAAGAAATACATGGCAATGCTTCAGCAAGGAGGGCCTTGAGGTGAGGTTTGTGTTTGAGAAGGACTTCCCAAAGGTGTCTGGGGCTCTGATGGATGTGGGGCTTGGATGAGCAAGAGGAATTTGAGACTGGCAGTGGCCCTGCACCAGCTCAGCTCCCCATGACCATTGCAAGTCAGGAGAACACCCAGAGGAGACACAGGATATCCAAAGCTGTGCACACTCCCACCAGCACAGTGGGACAGGGAGCTGTGGAGGATGAGGAGGATGGAGCAAGGGCCAATGGGGTTTTTCCCTGACAACAAGGGCAGGACTCAAGGGTCTTGTTCCATCAGGGAATTCTTTATATCACGTTTGCCAGTCATTTGATGAACCTCAGTATATCCCCAGGGTCCCACTCTGCTTTGAACCTGTCACTGCTGAGACTCTTGGTGTCTCTGACCTCAGTACAGATGTCACAGTAAACCAGGGGTGACCACTGTGGGCACATTGCTTTTAGGTAAAGGAAACTTTAAAGGCTTTTGAGTAAATGTCCATGAAAGAGTAGGGCAGCAATAAAACTTCTAAAACTATAACAACACTCCCAGTGAAGTGAGGAGGATGTTGGGGTGTAGCAGATCCACACCCATCATCACAGGGCTCTCCCTGGGCTTCTCAGAGCAGAATAATACTGCTGGAGCAGGTGGGGTAATCAAGGCCATGGTATCTCTGGAAAGCTGGGACATATCCAATCCAATGGAATTATTATAGAGTTAATGAGAAGAAGCTGGGTGTTCTCCCTGCCTGGTGCTGAGGGCAGGGTATTTAGGCAGGCAGGAGGGGGGCAGAGCTCTCCCTAGCTTGTCTGACAGTGCTGGGGAGGGGTTCACAGCAGAGCTGCAGTTTCCTGCAGCACAAATGCCCCTGGAAGTCTCAGCATGCTGCAGTGCTCCTCAGCAGGAGCAGATGAGTCAGGGAGAAGAGAGAAGATCCAGCTGGGATCCCCCTTCTAAGGAGGTATTGACCTGTAAGACAACCCCTGAGGCAGCTGTGTTACCACATGAGGAGTGTTGGCTTAACTGTAAAAAGGAGATTATGGATGAAGTGGCTGTGCTGCCAGGCCTTTAGCTTTTGAGCCCAGTCACTGTGGGAGCTTAGGAAGCTTCCCAGTGAGAAGAGAGTTTGTTGTTATATATTAATGATGGAAAATATAACATCACTTTCTTCTGAGGTGTGGAAACTCTGGTAGCTGGCATTGTTGAGCACAGGATTAGTCCCTGGGAGGATTTCTTGACACCTTTTCCATTTGGAGCTCACTGAAATCTATGAGCCTGAGTCCAGTGACTTAAATGTGTTTTAATTTATCCCTGGGCTGCTGTGGGCAATGAGCAGGAGCTCTGTTTGTGTGTTAGTTACTGCCCTGCCTGGGCTGTGAGGGGGAACAGCAGCACCCTTCCCAGCGTATGCCCATTCTGGGATTTTCTTTTCTGGGCTTTCCTGTTGCTCTTCCCCAGCATTCCTGTGGTAATTCCAAAGAGCAGCAGCATACCTGGTATGCCATGGCTGTTCTCACCCACTTGATTTCAGCTTCATGTCCCAAGGTACCTATCCCTGATGTCTGTTTGTGCTGTGACTTACCCTACCTCTGTTAAGACTGGAATATTTGCCAAGTGCCATCCAAAACCAGTGGTAGGGAGGTTAAGGTTTTAGAAATCTTGGCCAAGATTTATTAACAGCTGCTTTAATTAGCACTTGGGCTCTGAGTGCACATATATGGAGCTGATGGTGAAAACTCCTTCTATCCTCTGTATAAAGGAAGGAGACTTGCTCTCAGCCCTCAGCCTTTGTCAGCAGTGATCATTTCTTCTTTGACAGTTATGATTTTTTTACCACATTTGTGCATGTGAAGCACAGGAAAAGGCCCAAGAAGCAGGTAGGGTTGTAAATTGGGTGTGTGAATCCCTTGATGAGAAGAAGGCTCTTCCCACTCTGGCTTCCTTCTCTTGTGACTTACCAAGAAGGCTGTAGAGCACAGGAAAGCTTCCAGCTTGTCCTGTTTGACTTCAGGTGGCTTGGTCCCCTCCTGGTTACTGACTGAGGCCAAGGAGCACTGGAGGAGAGTGTTGGAGTGTGCAAGGCATGTGCACTGCCCTCCCAAAAGCTTCTTTGTTAAACAGAAGAAACCATATTAACTCTCTACTTGATGCTTCTCTGAATGTGATCAAGCATCATTCTACAGGCAATAAAACTCAGTGTCAAAGCACCACAGTAATTTATTTTACCCAGTCCATCCACGCCCTCCTACTCAGAATGGAATAATGGACACCAGCTGTACTTCAGAGCCTAGCTGGCTTTGAACATTATGAAGATATAAGCTAAATTCAGGAAATTACCTTGCTAAGGGCTCATTGAAGATTTCCATTTATGGTGCTTATTACTGTTATTACAAATGAATTCATGGGAAATTTAATTAAGTTCTCAAAATGAAACAAATGGGTTTCTATCTATTAAGTACACTGGCCAAGCTTACTTTTGGCACATTTCCTTGTCCCATAAAGGTTTTCAGAACATTACTTTTCTCTGAGTAATCTTGTTACTAATTTAAACCTTGGGGTCAGCACCAGCTCGCTGTCTAACATGGGAAATGTTGATAACTCCAGTGTGCTGCACCTGCAGGCAGGGATGCTTTAAATATTGAAGTCACTGCTCTCAAGTAACACTCACAGAGGGCTGACATTTACTTTCCCTCTGTATTTCAGAGTGGATATGTGAAAACAGCATCTGTGCTGGGGAGCCAAAGACTGCCCTGCCCTACTTGACTGTCCCTGCCAGGCTGGCACAGCTGAGGCTGGTTTTGTCTCCCCAGACCCCAAATCCAACAACCTGGTTAAAGATGGGAGCTCAGACCTGCCTGTTTCCAGATAAGGACTGGGATGATCAATGACAGAGCAGTGGAAGATGGGGATAATCACTTCTCCCTAACCTGCTAAGCCACAAGGAATCATGCAGGAGAGCACAGGCCACCAAGAGAGCTGTAGGAGGGAGTGATAGGGCAAGGGGGAATGGCTTTAAACTGGCAGAGGGAAGGCTTAGGTGGGATATTGAGAAGAAATTCTTTGCTGTGAGGGTGCTGGGGCCCTTGCACAGAGAAGCTGTGGCTGCACCATGCCTGGAATTGTCCAAGGCCAGGCTGGATGGGGCTTGTAGCAACCTGGGAGAGTGGAAAGTGCCCCTGCTGCCCATGGCAAGAGGGGTAGAACAAAATGATCTTCAAGGTCCTTTCAAACCTAAACCCATTCTGTGGCCATATTTTGATGAAGTAGCAAATCCTTTCTGCTGGTTTAGGCTGTAAATCCAGTCACTTATCTGCAAAAGGAATGTTACAAGCATGAGCAGCAGTACCAAGTCTTCTGATTTTCTGCCCCTTGCTATCTTGCTGGGGTTTGCCATCTGATCAGTGAGGGTGAGAGGGGAACAGTGAGGTGACGGATTATTTAGCAACATAGATCAAAATAATACCAGGCATAGAAAATATTCTTCCTAAATCCTGCTATGTCAGAGCAACTCCCTGTTCCTTAGTCAGTGCTGACTGAATCTCCTGTGCTGAAGATGCTTTGCACAGGCAAAAGGCCTCACTGCACGTCAGTGAGACCCTTATTCATGGATCAGAACACACATGGGTTTGCTGGGTTGGAAAGAAATCCAGCAAATCTTCACCACAGATGAGAATTTTCATGCTCTGTGTATTCTTCATTGCTCTGGAAAAGTAGACTGGTCCTGTTTTGGAGTCCATGGTTGGGAAAGGGGCTTCTAAGACTGAACACCATTGACACTGCACCTGACAGCTTTAAAGCCATCCAGAAAGTGATGCAGAAATCATCTGCTTGGAAACAGTAAACTGCAGGAGGCATATTCAATCACTGCTCCATAGTGTGTATTCACTCTCTGGGAGCTTCACACTGCATGTTACAGGTTGTATCTGCTCCCTGGAGGTCTAGATAACTTAGGAACCTTGTTTCTAAGATCCTGCCTCACTGCCTAGGGTGTGCTGCCCCAAAAGAGCAGGGGATGAAGCAGTGCATGGAGGAATGCTGTGCCTGGTCCAGCTGATAGAAGCCTGGTCAGATCTGCAGGGCTTCCCAGCAGCCTGCTGGGAAAACTTGAGGGCAAAATAATTCAATGGCCCCAAGGTGCTGTCCTGGCAATTAGGAGAGGGAGGGAAATATTCCCCAAAGCCACCCTTAAGCCTTCTTTTCCTCCTAGAACTGGAAGATGCAGTGGGGTGGCAGAGATACCTCAGCTAAGCTGTGTTATGTCACCAGATTATATGTGAGGCCATATGTGATGGTGAATCTACATATACACAAAAATATAGTTACATTCAGAGACTTGCCCAAATTAACCTTGTGCCAGACAGTTTGGTGGAGGGGACCAGCCTGGGGTGAGACTTGGTTGCTGGAGTACTGAAACTAATATAAAAGAACATATTTCACATATTTGCTGCAGATCTCTGAGGACATGATGATTTTGGAGTTTTGATGATTTTGGAGCCATCCTGATTTTGGAGTTACACCACAGGAAAGTGGGATTTGCTGATTGGTTGTAAGGTAAGGCTTTTTATGAATTTAGCAACAGACAGTAAATGATGTAATGCTTGGTCTCTTGGTCTTTCTAAACCAGCTGTACACTTCTACCTCATTTATTATTTAGAGCTGATATGTTGCTTTATGTGGTGAGGAGTTTATGTTCTCATATATTGATTTGGTGAAAAATCATAGAGCCACTTTGGATATTTCTATTTGAGCTTGGAAAAATAAGCTGTTGTCAACTGTATGGAGGCTGGACCTATCCTAGGACATGGTCTGATCTCAGGGTGATGGAGCTGGCCAATAATATTAATAATATTTATTATAATAATAATAATAGTAATGAGAAGGAGATAGAGGAATAAAACTCAAACACTCAAACTACAATTGCTCACCACCCACTGACCAATAACCAGCCCATTCCTGAGCAGTCATTAGTAGCTCCCAGTTTGTGTACTGAGTGTGATATTCTCTGGTTTGGAACATCCCTTTGGTCTGTATGGGTCAGCTGTTCCTGCTCACTGGCAAAGCACAGGAAGCTGAAAAGTCCCTGACTTAGTGTCAGCCCTGCTCAGCAGCAACTAAACCACCAGTGTGTTACCAATGCTGTTCTCTTCCTAAATCCAGAACACAGCACTGTACCAACTGCTTGGAAGAACATTAACTCTATCCCAGGCAAAACCAGGACATTATGGATATTCCATCCCCTCCCAAGGGGCAGCAATTCAGCTCAGGTAGTGTCAGACAGAAAATTAACTTCTCTTGTAGCATTTCTGAAAGACTTCAATCTCTGCTTTCACTGGGGAGAAAGAAGGTGTCCTAATGAATTTAGAAATAAGCACAGGGCAAAATCTCTGACTGGGAATTGGAGTTAGGACAAAAGAAATTATTTTATTTAGGGTGAGATCCTAGTTGTACTTACATCTACATAAGAACTTTTTTTCACTGCAGTAGCAAATAAAAGGTTGTGCATATTTTCACTGACATCCTAAAACTTACGTGAGCCCAGCCTGCTTTCCAGTTGGAGACTTGAAAGGGTGTAGCTTGTGCTGGCCAGCCCTTGGAAGGGTGACAAGTACAAAGAAGGGTGGGATATGTTGTGCTCTGGGCTCTTTCCCCAGCATCCAGTGGGTGTCTGGATCTCCGGGCAGGGTGGAAGCCTTGCTGGCTCCCGGCGAGTCAGCAGCACCATCTGCTGCAGACGGCCCAGAACGGCAGGATTGGGAATTAAATGTGGATTTCAGGGCTTAGATGCCGACTGCAGACCGCGCTGTAAATCACACAAACATCAGGCTCGAGCTGCTCAGTGCTCCTCAGTGAACAGTAGTGGGCTCAGCTGGTGCTCCAAGAGAAACACAAACTCGAATGTAAATCTGCCTTGCTAAAATGAGAAATGTCAGGTTTCCACAGAGCCTTTTGAGGCATTTCAAATGGAAAGGAGTCAGGGGAAGTAAGTCTTCCCTAATTATAGAAGTTGGTCAAAGCCTCTGATTTAATCCCAGAAGAGGAGGAAGTTCAGCTGTGACCTCTGTATCTGAGAGCTTTGGGACACAGCAGTTTTGGGATGGTAGTGGCACTTGGTGAGGTCATTAAATGAGAAGAGTGACACTGCTGGGAGAGCTGTTTGGAAACCTCTCTGCTGCCCTTTTCCACCCTGGTAAACTGTTTTCCTGCAAAGAATGGAAAATTGAGCAATGTGCTGAAAGCTTGATCCAAAGCATATTGGTTTCAAAGCCCATCCCAAAACTTCAGCTTCAGGGGAATTCAGAGTGTACTCATCCCAATAAATCTTCACTTGGAACAGCAGAGAACAGATTTATTTTTCAATAAACATATAGGAGGTGCCAGACAGATGCAGCAATCACCTGAACATTTGGGTACCACACCTTGAACTGATCTCAGCATCTGGAAATACTGTGGAAATGGTGTTGAACAGGGGCATTTTGCCTCAGGGACCTGTAAACACGAATAACCTCAAAATTGCTTGTAGATCTATAGTCTGTCCTTGAAATCTTTTCTCTGGGAGGAGTGGAGATGTTCACTACCAGGTCCTTTGCAGACTGATGAGCAGATGAAGGGTTTTGAGGGAGCTCCCCTGGGCATGGCAGGATGGTCTGACTCTGGTGATGTTCTGGGGCCCTTGGCCCTGCTCCATCTTGCTCAATGCCCAAGAGCAAAGCACAGAGGAGTGTAAGGAGACACCCCAAACAGCCTGGCTGTTGCATCTGTTTTCCAAGAAGGCTTGTTCTGCACCCAGCAAGGGCAGCCCAGGGCTCTTTGGCCTCTCCAGGAATGTGTGTTTCCAGTAAGCTACTCTCATGAGAGGAAGGCATGTTCAGGGAACACAGAGCAATTTTATTTCCTCATTTCTAGACACACAAACAAAAACCCCCAGCAAAACCCAAAAATGCTGCCAGAAACTACCAGCAGGATAAAAATATCTGGTGGGTGGAGGATATTGTGAGGAGGGGCTTTGAGATGGTCCATGGAGAACCCCCAAAGCACCCCAAAACCAGGAGAGTGTTTGGATGCCCACTACAATATTGTGCCACTAGCTGAGCCAGAGTGCAGTCAGCCTCCTGCTGGGGCTTTGGAAAGCAGTCTCCAAAGCTGGGATGAGAATTTCCTGAATTGCTGTTAGCTTGAAAAGCTGCATCACATATAAGGGGCTACTGCAAAAATAATTTAAAATGCAAAGTTCTGCCTTAACCCTGTACTTTGCAAAGCCCTGTTGATGGTAGGTAGAAATTTTACTTCAATCTCAGTCCCACCCCTGATGGCTCTGCTGGAAGCAGGGCTCTACCTTATCCTCCAAGTGGAAGGTACACAGGCCTCTTAGAGAAAGCCCCAAGTTCATCCTCTATATTTATTTTGGGGACAGGCTAAGGAAGGAGCTAAGATCCTGACCTACAGTTACATCAGCTTATTCAGCTTCAGCAGCCAGAGCACGTGGCTATTAGTAATCTAGTGAAAAATGTAACAACACTTGCTTAAAAATAAACAGCCTACTCAAAAAAGGAAGTTACAATAAATAATCTGCATGAGAGGTAGCAATAAAAACTTCATGGCTGGAGTCAGAATAGGCTGTAGAAATAAATGTCTCCAGAGCAGGAGGTACTGAATGTTTTCCCCCATACATCTTGCCACTGAAATTTCCCCAACTGGAAGAAAGCAAGTGCTCCCAAGCCCGAGTGGCAGGGAAGAAGACATCACTGTATTTAGAGTCACCTCGGTGCTCCTGCCCACACAACTTCCTTTCTTCAAGTCACGCTGGAGAGAGAAAATGTTTCCCTTCCACTTGCTCAACAGACCATGGTGAGCTCATGAGCAGGAGACTTCAGCTTTCAAAGGTTGAACTCTGCTGAGGGCTGATTGCCCTGGTTATTTATGTTTTCTTCAGCAGCTCCCCTGAAATGAGGCACACTCTGCTAAACTCATATTCACCAGCTTTCACTCCTCCTTGTCTGGAAAAGTTGTTGCAAGTGGCTGTGGTTGGCCTGTGAGTAATCCCCCAGAATTACTGCAATCCCAGATAATCGGGACTTGCCAGATGAGACAGGGACAGCCCAACAGGGGGGTGGGAGAGGTTGCTGCTTACATCTTCTTTTTGCTAGTTTTGATTAATTTCAGCTCAAAGATGAATTGCTTAAGACCTGCTCTAAAATAGAGTGGTAAAAGCAGACAAACTCCCACCTGGCTTTGTACCACCAGATCCCCAGTTAAAGGGAGGACCCAAATCCCACTTCCAGGGAAGAGACTGACCCAGACCCCAATAAAGCCATGGCAATGCTGCCAATCTACTGCAGCTCTGACCTGACAGAGTTCAGAGTGTTGTTCTTAACTACAACATCCCACCCTGTGTTGCAGAGATGATATCCTCCCACATATGTTGATATTGTTCTCCAGAAGGCGTGTGGTTTTTTTATTGTGCTGGTAGAGCGAGATGAAACTAATGAGTCAATGGTCCCACATTTTTTAACAGATGGTTGAGATGCAGCACTTTTGATTTTAGTCAGCTGATGTGCTCCAGTGCCTGTGTGTTTTGGACTATTTGGGATTACACCTGTAGGGAAAAGAGGTTTAAAGTGTCTGTGGATGTGACTGTGGAGTGATGGTACCTTGCTGCAGGAAGCCTTCCATGGGTTTTAAGACCCTTCAAGGAGAGTGGTGTCCTTGAAAAAGAATAAAATAATGTCCTGACAGTGACTGGGACATCCTAATTAGCCCCACACTGAGAGCAAGTTGGTTGCCAGTGATGACAACCAGATTTCACTGCACACCTTCACCCTCTCTCAAACCATGATGTTCTCATTCATGCTGAGCAGTGCCTCTCTGAGGAAACAGTCACTGGTTACAACAGGACTACTCATGGCAGGCACAATACTCAACATGAGTAAACAGCTGTACGTGTGTGATGGGGTGTACATGGCTGCTCAGAGTCCTCTGGTTTGCAAGTCCAGGAATACATGCACACTAATGCATTCCAGATTCCAGATAAATGCCCTCATATGTTGTGTTGGCATTTCTGCAGAGCCAGAAAACAAGAACATTTCAGTGATTTTAGTTGGGAAGATTTCTTTTCCTCTATTCTGAATCGATTTCCTTCCTGTCATTTTCTGGGTTCTGTTGACTGAGCTTAGAAGCTAGGAGAAGCAATGAGTACAAAAATAGTGTTCATAGACCTCATGGTACCTGAATTCCTGCTTGAAAGTGCCCATACTGGCAGTTCAGAGCATGGCACCCAGCTTGAGGACTGGAGAAGTTGTCAGGCACGTTGCAATGCTTAGTTTTGCCAGTTTATGGATGATTCTAAGGAGCGTATCTGTGGCTTCCTGTGTTGACTGTGTAGAAAAGCCATCACAAAAGAGCTGCTTGACATCTTGGACCCATTGTGCAGAATGGTCCATGCACCCTCCATGGCCTCCAGGGCAGAGATGGTGGGAAGCCAAGTATGGCAACTCTCAATTGCAGGCACACCCCAACACCACAGATTTTGGGCTCCTCTGGCACTCAATCCACAGGTATTTCAATAAATCCCACTCTGAAGTGTTTCAGAGGAGCTGGGAATGGGTGAAAGCAAACACTTTGTTAGGAGAATGGAAAAATCCCATTGCCTCTGCCCTCTCCATAGACTCCTGGAGGTGGGAGGGTGCTTTGAGTGGCATTCGTAGAGGCTGCCAGTCCCACGTAACTCACGTAGGAAGTTTCTCACTGTTACAGTCTTCAGGGACATCTCTTCCCCCTTAGTGACCTAATTTTGGTGAATGAGCAACCGTTTGGAAGGACTTTCCTGCCTGACTTTCCAACTGCAGCTCAGAGCCAGCAGGAACAGGAGCCCAGGTTCAGAGCTTCCCTGGTGGCACAGGGTTCAGCCACCCCAGGACTCTGTCTGGGAGACCCTTGTCTCTGATGTCCTGCTGGGTCACAAGGTGACACTCCATGGACAGAATGTGACAATATTGCTAGAATAAACAGATCCTTAAGACATTAAAGCAACCTAAAGCAAGCTTCAGATCCCACTGAGAGTAACTGGATGTGGCTCACTGAACTTTCATAGAGCCTTGCCAAGAGAAAGTAATTTTTTTTTACACAAAGCACATGATTTTTCCTTTGAAAATATGTTTACAGAATAGAGCTCATTGCTTCATCAGTCAGTGAATCCTTGATATTTTCATTTATGTGGTTTCTTATTCAACACGTGTTTGAATCATAAGACTTCTGCCCCTTTATCTGAATTTATCTACTGGGAGCATTTTTAAGAGTGAAATGTCAGTCAGGTGCATGCCAGACATCCAACAAACAGTGTTTTCTCTGCTCCTCGACTCAGTTCTCTGGAATTCCCCTCTGCTTCCTTCTCATTTTTCATGTTCCCTTTCTAGCAGAGAAGAGGTACAGGGTTTTCTCTGACCAAGGGAAGACAGAGAGGTCCTAGGACTAGGTCCTTGCTTAGCATCTTCAATCCATTGACATAACACCAGGAGGTCCTTTTGTCTCCCAGATGAGTCTTTGAAGACTATACTTTGTTAGCTGATCTGTTCTTGTTTGGTACTGGAAGGTTCCCTGCAAGCTTTTGATGGGTCTAAAACGTGACAGCAGCTGGTTGTGCTGCTGAAGTGTTTTTCATGTGGGTTTTTCCTTGGCTTTACTGACACAGCAAAGGAAGGGACAATCAAACGAGTCAGGAGCCATGGAAAGCTGTGGGTGCACACCCAGACCTGTCAGCAAGCACTCTTGCCCTCCTCTGGTCTGGATGTCTCTTGTTTCTTATTTCTTGTGCTGCAGCTGCATGGAGATCTGAGGATGTGGGCAAAGCTGGAATGGGAACAGAATGTCATTACTTGTGGTGAATTATTTCTCCATGTTGAATGTAGGAGAGACCGTAAATATATGCAACAGCACAGCATTAACATACTTCTCTCTTCACAACAATAATGCAATTTTCTAGAAAATCTTATAGAAATCCAGGCCAGAATTTGCATAAATGAAATAGATATTTGTTTTTCCCACACTTAGTTTTTCACTTAAAACAATACACCTAGGTGCCACCGATAGCATGATGCATGGGCAAGAATGATGACAGAGAATAAACACGGGGGTGGTGTGATGCTGAGCAGAGGCAGCTTGATGTTTGGTGGTTTAGGCAAGGCGTGTTTAGGACCCAAACACTGTAACTAAAATATATGATTTTGCATATATGCCCCTGTCAGCTGCCCCTGGAACGTTCTCCTGGCTGCTGTGTGCACTGACATCACAAACGTGGCTGCTGGCATTGATGCCTGTGTCACATGCATTGTATGAGAACAGGGCAACATCTGGCAGTAAGTACTTCAGGCTCCCATCAGAAAATTGAGTGTAAGAGGAAATGTGGTGGT
Organism: Trochalopteron elliotii; assembly: GCA_024734555.1. NCBI lineage: Eukaryota > Metazoa > Chordata > Aves > Passeriformes > Leiothrichidae > Trochalopteron > Trochalopteron elliotii. The sequence continues at coordinate 605,922 of JANPWX010000333.1, forward strand.
TCTGTTGTCTCCTGGGTGCTTTAAAAAATAAGACAGACTCAAGAACATAACTATTTCTTAATGAGGCCTACATGATCTTTCCAGTATTAACGCTGCAATGAGGTCAGACAGCATCTCCCCAGAGTGCTGACGTGGAGTTTCAGATGTGTCTGCAGTCAGCAAAGGCATCACCCTGCTGCTGAGGTCCAGGGCAGAGCCCTCTCCATCACCCAGGGAGCTCAGGGACAGGTGGCTTCAGCCCATGCTCAGCCACACAGCAAACCTGGGGACATGGCAAACCTGGGAAGGTCAGCACGTGTTGACATCTTTTCTCCCTTACATTTGGGTGTGCTGAATTTTACTGAGGATGCCCAAGCTGGGCAAGAATCCTGTTCACTCACCACCAGTGGAAGAGGAGCTGCAGTGCTAATGAGGCCTGCAACTTCCCATTAATTACGAGGTGCTCTGATTGCACATTTACATTTGCTGCTGATGATGGTGTCTTTCAGAAAAAGGTGTAGAGGATTTTACATGACTTTCAGCTGGAACACGGTGTCACCAACACTCCCCCTCCCAGGCTGGTGGAGCAGTTCTGATTGCTTGCAACACTTTATTAATAGACTTGCTAACATCAAGGAAAGGTTGATGAACACTTAGGATACAGGGAAGAGCCAGTGACTGCACCTTGTGCTGCATCTGCTAATAATGTGTAGAAATTATAAATAATGTATTTTTATTTTCTGCTTGAGACAAGTTAGTGTCACCAATGGGTGACACCAAAGGCCCTTCCTTGGCCTTTCAGAACAGCATTCAGCAGCCCTGACCTCTCTGATGCTTACGCCAGGGCAGGGACAGGGGACTGTATGCTTCTTGCTCCGTGGTTTGGCAATTTCTGGTAGCAGAAACCTGAGGGCTTTCTTGCCTCAAACAGAAACATCCTTTCCCAAAAAAACCCTTATTCCAGAGGTGACAACTGACCTTGGGTGCATTGCTCTGGAGGGGGTTATGAGAGTTGGTCTCAACCACGTTATTTGATTGTATCTCAGTAAGATACACCAAGGTTGTCCTCAGCAAGGACATCACAGTGGCTTGAGTAGTGCTTTTTGCACTTACAGTGGATGAGAAATGCAGCTGCTTAAAAACCCTGCTTCATGGGGAAGAAGATGATTTTCCATTAAAGGATAGACAGGTATTCAGGTGCCTTGTAATAACCTGGCATGAACAGGGCAAAATTTAGCTTTTTATAAGACGCAGGACTTGAGTTCCTGGGCTTGGATAGCACCTTCTCCAGGCTTTCCACACATCTTGAGCTCTGATCCTACTGTACTTGTAGCCCCCAATACACCCCTGGTTCCAGTAAATCCATCCCCTGTTGGGGAAAATTAAGTTAGATAGGCTTTATCAGCTCCAGACAGAATAATCTACTTCAGAAATACCTCTCCCTGATAAGGATCAGGTCTAATTGTTACAGGAACTCCCACTGGTGTGGATCAGAGCATTTGTGAGTCTCCTCTTTGCCTTTATTGAAATTTAAACGATTTCTGGAGGTTCTGACAACAATCAGACTAATTAGCTGGATGCAGACAGGGGTGTGAGGCAACTACTGGGTTCCTTGATACTCAAGGCTGCTCTGCACTGCTTGGATGCCACAAGCAAAGAGATCTGTAGCTAGGACAGCCCAGGGGAGCACGGGGAGGTGGATTTCAGGTAACTTTGGCTACTACAGACTCAACCCTTCCAAGGAGGCTTGACTGGCTGCTTTGTGCTGCAAAATAACTTCTCCTCAAGGCCTGCTGTGCAATGACTTTCCATGGATATCACTGGAGACTATTTCCTCCCTTCTCCCACAGCTGTACAGAGTGTACTTTTTATTTCATTTTACCCCAGTAATGGCATTAACTGCTGGGAAAGCAGACATGAGCTCCAGGTCTGGCATCCTGACTGACGAGCTCCTTGGGGAGGAGTCAGCTCACTTCAGCCATATCCATGAAAGCTGCTCTGCCAAATAATTGAGGCCATTTGAAGCAGTTTGAGTACCCTGTGCTCATGCACTACATCATTGGGTAGGGTGTGGAAGGCTGAGCCATGTGTCTGTTCATGCATTCGAGTCACTGAGCTCTGTACACTTTGGTCCAGGCTGTGCTGTTCTTGATCAGCTCTCCCAGTACAGAAAGGAGCACTGGTGCTCCCCAAAGGACTGACAGAATGAAAAGAAGCAGTGGGTGGTTGAAGCTGTACTGCACATGGCTGGGCTGTGTTTGGGGACATTGATGCTCCTCCCAGAGCATTTTCCCAGCCTCCTCACAGGTTGGCACTGATGGGAACGAGAGCTGGATGAACACAGAACTGAGGGAAGTGTGGGGGAACAGTTGATGGAGGGATGGGAATATTTGATGGAGGGACACAAACAGAGGCGCAAAACCACAAAGGCATTTTACTGGGTAAGCTACCTCATTTTTTTGCTTCTTGCATGCACATATTTGAAGTGAACATTTAAACTCCTCCCTGGGTTTGCACTAAGGGAAGGGACATCCTTTCCTTGTGGCTGAGTGGCCTTTCTTCACAAGCAGGACATGGGCCCAATGGATTCACATTCAGCATATTGGGTTTGGCTATCTGGCCTTTAACTGCCCTTCTCTTAATGAAGCCTTGTTAAAGGAAAAAGATACCTCTGGCAAATTATCCTTTCCAGGTAGATGGAGGCAATGACATCATGGCCTTACAAAGCCTGTTCAGATCAAATGGCAGCCTGCTGAGACAATAAGGGGAAAAAAAATTATTACATCCCTGTGGGGATCTGAAGTAGGCACACATTCTGAGCAAAGTATTTAATGATCACTAAAGAAGAGTTTTGGGAAGCTTTTTTTTTTTCATATGGGCAGTTTTGATCTCAACTATACATGGTTTTGGCCCTTGATGCTACCAATTACCTCCGTATAATATGGATTTAAAATACTTGCCACACTCTTGCTAACTGAAGGCATCCTTTTTGTACATCCAAGAGTGTGAAAGGTAACACAAAAAATTCAGCAAATTGGCCTTTATCCTTTAAATGCTCTGCTTCAAAAACCCCACAAGCCTCAGCAGGCTTTATGTACTAAAGACTTTTTTATTTTGCTTTGGATTTATGATTCTCTCACTGCTTAGTTTTGTTTGAAGACAAACTCTTTAGGTGGTGACACAGAAACGTAGAAATACAGTAGATGAGGGGAAAAAAGGGATTCTGACTTCAGGTGGAGAATATTTTAGTATTTATTAGAATAATATTTGATATTCTGATTTCAGATGAGTGAGTAATTGAAGACATTTGAGGAGGATTTGTGTTTCATGATGTGTGTGTAAAGATCTGTTGGAAAGCAGAAATATTAAAGTCTTGGTATTTAAACTCATTGTGACTATTAATATTCATATTTCTAGTGTTAAAAAAGGTCTTGTTCTCTTCAGATAGTGCTTGTAATGAAATATCTCAAAAGATACATAAAGCACAGGAGTCATTCATGGGATTGTATAGAAATAGAAAGCCTGAGAAATTTTTCACTGAAAAATCTTTGTTTTTTCCATTCAAAACTATTATTAGACAGTGGGAAAGGAAACAAACACCTTCTCTCTAAATTGATGAGATTGTGTATTTTAAGAATGGGTTGTGATTTTAGTCTCACCTTTTATAATAGGATTTTTGGAAGCAAATTTAGACCTGAGTGTTGTTGACGTGAAGATGGCTTAGTTTCTCAGGAAAGCTGAGGAGAATAAGGCACCAGAGGCCAAGTCCCCTGCTCCCAGTGCTCTTTGCTCCTGGTTAAAAGCAGTTCCTTACATGTCTCTACAGGTTGTACTGGTTTAAATACAACAGGGGAAGTTTGGCACAGGTCTACAGTTTCCTTTTCACTTTAAAGCAGTCCAGTTAAACCAGTGCCAGTACTTAGGGCAAATGTATTTAAACCAGTTAACTCTCTAATCAGTTTAAGTACCACTGATGCTGTACTGAATTACATTAAATCAGCATAAGTGAGAGTTTAACCTGGTTTATCTACGTCTGCTCTGGCCTTTGCACCAGTTTAATTAACTGGATTTGCAATGCCGTGTTGGCCAGATGAGGTTTGGCCTCACAAACTTTATTCCACAGAGGTTTACTGAGTTTCCAGACGTCGTTCCCAGACTGTCCATGGCCCTGTCTGAGTGCCAGTCAGTGATACCAGCTCTGGCTGCTTCTGCCCCTGCCTTCCTTGCCCACAGAGAGCTCAGCAGGATGAACCTGCCTTCCTCAAGAAGCAAGACCCAAGTGATTTCCCACTGGAGAAAAAATGCTCTGTTCCCCAGGATGAGCCGATGCCCCCACAGCCTGCTGCCAGCTCTTCTGACCCTATTCTTGGCCTTGGATTTGTCTCTCTCAAGGCAGCAGCTCTTAGAGCTGTTCTAGCTCAGGAGAACCTCAGCTTCCACTCAAAGAAAAGGCCAACTCCCTACTTCTCCCCTTGCAAATGCAGAGTCACCACTTCTGAGGTGACTGGATGTTACTGGCTGCAAGCCCAGTTCAGAGCCTGTCACATCCTGCTCCCCAGGCCAGGGACTGAAGGCAGGAGTGCCCAGATTCTCCTCTCCATCCTGCAAGTCCTGTCCCTGACTACATCCCCAAACCACGAAGGGTTGACCATTTGTCCCTGCAGAGGCAGCTGTGACCCCCCCACACCCTCTGCTTGAACCCAGGAACATCTGCCTTGAGCACCAGGCTCAGTCTCTGGCGTGGAAATCATGAAGGCAATTCTTTTGATGAAGAACCAAAGGGAATGACTTAATCCCAGTCTAGGCTTTTTTTTTTTTTTGCCCTAAAGCCAAGTCAGAATGACATTGCTCTTCCAGCTTCTGTTTGTGCCACCACTGCTGTTGCTAACCAGTGTCATGAGTTAGCATCTGGAAAGAGGAACATGTGAAAATCAAAACAAGGATATTGAACAAGAGAGATTGTCCAGTTCCTCCTTGAATTCTTCCGTTACCTATCCAAATATGGCAGAGATGAAGAAAGGGAGGACTAGGAATTAGTGAATGATTCATCAGAGTAACATAATTCGTTTGGGAGCCCCAGCTGCAGAATTAATCTCCTTCAGTTCTGCTGATAAAACCACCCTGGGACTGACAGGGTTTCAGACTTTGTTCCAAACTGATGACACATTCTTAGAAACTATATTTTAAAATACAAATTCTCCTTATTTCTCCTGGTGTATTCACGTGATGAAGGGGCCCATTTTCAATCTGAGAACTCCAAACTTTTTTCTAAGAGAAGCAAATGCAAACTTTGCTGGGAAATTATTAGACCTGGCAATGCATCTTGCATGGGGCAGGCTGTGGAGAGCAAATAAGGCTCTCCTGCTGTGACATGGGGTAGCTGGCCTGTTGTTCTCCCTCATAAAATGATTTTTGGATTCCTTCTCAAAACATCTGGCTGTTTCTGGCTGTCTAGTGAAGCCCTGCATGAAAACTGACAAAGCTTGGAAAAATTATCTCACTGTATGTGGCTGCTGGTTTTCACATATGTCAGAGATATACGTCACGTGCTGCTCTTGTGACAATCAGGCTAAATGATAATTCTTTGCAAAACTCTACCTGGTATGTGCACAGCAAAGCAGCAGTTAAATTTCCATGAGTTTCATCCCTCTCAGGCATTTTCCACCCTAAATGGAAGCAGGATTTCCCGTCTGTTACATTTCTGAGGTCCTGTCTGTAGGGAGCTGAGAGGAGAATGTTTGGTTTCTTTTCCTGAGTGGGGAAAAGGAAACCCTTGATTTGAAAGCAGAAAGGGTGAAAATTGTACCTTATTGGAGAAAAAGCTCAAACAGCACTCAGGGTAGGCAGAAACTGTGATTAAATACAAGTGTGTGGGTATCACTGGGAGGTGGAGGGAGCTGAAGTCCAAAAGAGGGAAAATGTGTCTTGCCTGGGCAAAGAGATGGGATGGCAGCCGGGGAAGGAAGAGATGGGTGACAGGCTGGGGGTCTTCAGTGTGGCTGGAGAAAAAGGAAGTGGGACAAGAAATGAGACATTGGAGATGGGAGATTTTAACTGGCATTATATGTGTTTGGTGGAGCAAAGAAATGGGACAGGGATGTTCCTGTGAGACTCTACAAAATCTCTCCATGGCTACTGGAAGCTCTCACTTAAATGCCCCCTTTCTTTTGTACTCAATACTGAAAGCTTTTACCAAGTCCTCTGCCTTGTAGGGAGATAAAGAGCGATAACCATTTCTTGTCTTTTAGTCTGCAGGGGTAGATTGCATTCTTCTCACGAATTTCGCAGTGTACAATGCAGAGTATGAATGCAAAAGTCTGGGAACTTTCTTCAAAATTAAATCACATGTCTGTTTATTTTTTATTTTGAATAGCAGCATTGACTGCTTCCTTTCCTCTTCACATGAATGCACAAATAGTTGGTGCGGGGGAATTCTTGCAAACTGGGAACTCCGCTGAGTTGTGTGTCAATTTTTTGCCTACTTATAGAGATATCAATCTATGTTGTTGCTCCCTGCTGTCAACTAGAGATCCCCAGACTGTGGTTGGAGTAACATTACTGATGGGAGAATCATTTTAGATGGTACTTGTAGGCAAGAAGAAGAAAAATACAAATTACAAGAATTATAAGTGAGGATATTACAAATAAGGGAATTGCAAAGAGTAATGGGGGGGAAATGTAGCAGCTGTGCTCAATGTGCTTGCTGCACATTAAATTTTGTACCCCATGGTATCTGAAAATCATTGCTGAAATCACAGGAAATGTTGGTTCAGAATGAGGAAGAGCTGTATCTCCTGATAAACCTTTCTCAGGAGCTGCACAGCCAAAGTCCTTCAGTCTCCTGAACCTTCGTGCTGGTTTTTTCAGTCTTGATGAGAATCCACTCTGAAAAGGAGAATTTGCCCAAGAAGCTGAACACATTTTAATGGCTTTAGCAAAATCAGACCCATCATTTGAAAAACAACTGAATGATGCTGACCCAGTGTCTACACTGCACTGGGGAGCCCAGACACAACTGCTCATGGTTTTTGAGGGGTAGAATGAGACAGAAGTGTCACATAAACACTGAGACTGCCTTTATTGCTGGGTTAGTTTCCAACTCTGGAAAGGAGTTAGCAAGGACTTGCTTTCAAGCAATAGAAAACCAAGCTGAGCATTCCCAGCAAGCCCTAAATGTGAATACAAGGCTGCCCCTTATGAAACCTGACTTTACCTCCCAGAGAGTGTTTGGGACTTGCTTCCAGGCCGTTGTCCTTTTTGGAGTGACAATCTTACAGAAATACCTCCTAGTAAAAGTCTTAGTAGGGTTATGCCCATGATGTGAACACTAGATTGAAGTTCATGTTCTACCACTGATTTGATGTTTGACAAATGACCCTTCTGTGTTTTGTTTTTCACTCTGCCAAACTGGATAATTGTTCTTGCTCACCTCCCTAAAGCAGTTTGACATTCATAACTGGAAAACAATCAACAGAGTGCACAGGATTCCAGCTGTAGAGAGTAACTTTACAGCAATCTGAACCCTGCAGCAACACAATAGTCACTTCATCTTAGGTTTTACCTGATATGTATTTTGGGGTTAATTTAATTTTCTTTATAGCAATTTAATTGCAATATTGGCATAATAAGATTAATTTTTAAGCACCATGTTTGTTTTGGGGTATGCTTATTAGTATCCTGCTTGGGCACAGTGGAAGTATTGTTCTTTCACCCTGAAAGATGAACTCTAAAATGGTATTATAAACATGGATGACATCTATTATGAATAGAACACTTTGTATGACTCAGCAAAGCAGTGTCAAGGTCCCAGTTAGCCCAGGTGCAATGAGAAATTGCCTTGATCAGAACACCAGATAAAACTTTGCACTGCACAGAGGTTGCAAGACAGAAACAAAAGATTCATGGTCTGGTGAGAAGTAAACCAGATTCCTTTCTCCCTGGGAGCTGCACACACAGCTCCTGCTGAAGCTGTGGTAGCTCAAGTGAAGCAGCATTGCCTGGGATATGTATTTGCATAAAAGATCTTTGCTCTTTAGAACTAGTGCTATAATTAAAACAGAGCTGAAGGTTCATAAGCTGTACATTTTGAACAGCAGAAGAGAATATCTCATTTTTACACCTGGAAAAATAGAAGCAAAATCATTGCAAAGAGATGAGTCCTGCTGTTTACTGCCTTCATCAAATCATGGAGTGATTCCTCACTTGTGAAAACACAGTTCCTCAGCAACACCCCCTAACCCACAGAGGCTCAGGCTGTAAATGTAGCTTAGCATTGGGTTTATTCTAAGTTGTTTTTAATTGTTTGTTGGTTGCCTTTTTTTTTCCCCCCAAAGCACTGTTAGCAAGCCTACTCCTCTGTCGAGCCATCCCAGCCATCTGCCAATGTGGGCTCAAAAGAACATTCTTCAGGGCATTATCCAATTTGTTGTATCTGATTCATTAAAGTAATTACTCTTGCTATTAAGTCATTGCTTGGAGTTTGGCAGCTGCATAGTAATCTGAGACTTAAATTTCTGAAGCAAGCCAAAATTCTGGGGTTTATTTTATCAAATCTTACATTGCCTGAAATGAACAGCAGTCCTGGCTGCCCAGGTGTGAGCAGTCCCTGGTGCAGCATTGAGCAGCTTTGGCAGTTGTGATGGAGGAAAAGGATGTGTGGAAAAGACACTTTTTCTGGTTTATCTGGTGTGGTAGAGTTACTGGTGTTCCACTGGCACAACAGGAGTGGTGTGATTTTACCTATGATGTGATGGCACCAGAATTATTAGGCATCAGTTATCAACAGCATCCTCAAATGTCCCAGGCCTCTGAGTTGTGCTATGACTTCATTAAGTGAAGTCAAAGCTCTGGGAAAATGCTGTGAATGAAATTCTCTATGGAATTTCTGTACTGAGGGCCATCCCTGTCATCCTAATGTCACAGCAGGTAAGGGCACAGGACAAAAAAGGAGAGATCAGAGATGTCCTGAATCACAGTCAGTGCTGATAGATGGCCCCTTGTGAGCATAGGGACAGAGCCCCATTCCTAAAATCCATCTTCCTGCAGCACCAACTCCCAAACTGAAGAAAACAACAAAGGCCAAACAGGATAATTTAACAAGTTCTGAATAGGACTCTCCACCTCCAGAGTCTTCAAATACAAGGAAGGACCAACACCATCACTCACAGGGGCTGAGCAGGCACAGGACATCTCTGATCCCTGACACCATCCAAATCCTCCCATGCCAAGACCTCCCTGCCACCCTCCCACCCAGCCCTCCCTCTTTGGCTCTCCCTGGGACTGGCCCCTGTGTGGGCACAATGGTGTGTGGTACAGGCTCTTCCCCCCTCCATGTTCTGAGATTATCTGCTCTTAGTGTCCCAAACATGCCAAGAGCCAAACTGGAAGGATGAGGTGGCATTAAAACATTTCTGCTGGAAATAACTGAAGCCCAGCTGGTTTCAAATGTTCCATTTTACTGAACCCTTCTTTGCCACGTTTATGAGCTTTGGACTCTTTATAAAGGCAGATAAAGTTCAAAGGAAGCCACTTAGATCTGTCAGTTCTTGTGCTTGGGAACTTAATTGGAGAAGTGCAAAGTCCTGGGATGCAAACACTCATTGCTTTTGTACCTGTCAAAGTAGGTTACAATAAAAAGTCCCACGCTCTATCACCACTTGATCTCTGCTGTGGGCATTCAAACCCATCACACCCTCCCCTGTAACGGAACTCCTGGCAAGGCTGATTCCTGCATCTGCAGCAGTACAGGAATATTGTTTGCAGCTGAACACCTGCTGCCTGTGCCGGATGTTCCCAAGGTGAGATGAAGAGCCCTTTGTGCTGGTCCCTTCCAGTACCTGAAGGGAGCCTACAAGAAAGGCAGAGAGGGACTTGTTACCAGAGTCTGTAGTGACAGGACAAGGGAGAATGGATTCAAACCAAGGGAGAGCAGGTTTAGATTGCATATGAGGAAGACATTGTTCCCTGTGAGGGTGGGGAGGTGTGCTGGTGTTACCTCTAGCCAGGTCTGGAACAGAAGACACTAGACACATTGGTATCTTGTTTGGACTTTATTATTTCTAAGTTACAGTCTCATGAAGTGTGAGCACTGTCTAACAAGACAAGAAAGTGGCCCCTTCCAACTTGGTTCAAGGGCTTTTAAACAATAAGCAAAACCAATTAAAACCTGACACCTAAGTTATTTTTATTTATAACCCAAATAAAGATCACTCACTGTCCGCAATGCAGGTTTTCACTAACCAATTAGAAAAGATCACCCAAACCCGAGGAGGAGGAAGATGACAGTCAAGAAGGACTCAGGCAATACGCAAATCCCTCCATATTGTTCCTTATATATATTACTATATTCTATATCCAAAACCCCCAAACCTTAAATATTCCACCCTGTGACATTAGAGACTTCTATACAACTACACACATTCCCAGTGCTATCACTCAGCTTTGGAAGCTGTTCCCACGGCCTCAGGTCAAAGGCAGTGCCCTCCTGAGGGTCACTACCTGTCAGAGCAGAAATCCTGATATTTTCAGCATCCAGGGTTCCAAAAGGGAGGCCCTGGCACAGAGAAGCTTTGGCTGCCGCATCCCTGGAAGTGTCCAAGGCCAGGCTGGACAGAGCAACTGGGATAGTCAGAGATGTCCATGGCAGAGCGTGGACGAGACAGGCTTTAAAGGTCCCCTCCGACCCGAACCACCCCATGACTCTGTGATTTTAGGGACACCCGCGACACTTTGCGGAGGGCGAAGTCTCGGCCGCCGCCGCCGGTGCTGTTGCGGGCAGCGTGACGTCACGCGCGGCACCGGTGCCGTCAGAGCCGCGTGACGTCACGGCGGGG